>JAUMGZ010210696.1:0-11979 GCA_032359645.1 Pododesmus macrochisma | reverse complement strand
TTTTCTAGTGCCGAGTGCTTTTCATCTGGTTACTAGGCACAGTGCCTAGTGGTTTTGGAAATATTTTTCTAGCCCTGGGCTACCCCTCCAATATATATTTTCATATATAAGTGGAACTTCAATATATCGCGATCGTATCCTGATCATGAGAGTTGTTAATTGGTCCTAAATTAAATATCCCTCAGATTTCCAAAATGGCTGACATGGCAGCCATCATGAAAATTTTGTGAATACAAAGTTTTAGTTTTGTTGTACAGTGCAGTCGGATAACATTGCGCAGCAATTCAAATTCTGATAGGACTAAGAAATAAATGATGTCTCACAACTTTTTTGACAGGAAACACGTACATCAATAATTTTTCAACATGTAAACCTTTGATTTTCTGGAAATCTGTGGCACAACAAGACAGGTTGGTCTAAAAGCTTGAAACTGACCAACCCCCTTGTTTTACACTGACAAAATGTGGCCCCTTACATTGCACAAAGTTTATAAGACTCATTGGTACTGGCCATGGCTATATGTTATTTTTCATACAGTATGTTTTCATATATAATCATTGAGACTGTATAGAATTGCTATTCTTTTGTTTAATTAGATACCAGGCACCAGAAAAGCAATGAATGCAGAAGACAAACATGCTGCTGAAGGAGGTCAAGAGGTCAAATCTGTTGCTGTGATACCCAACCGCAATGCTACTGTCCATTTATCTCCTCGCTTCTCAATGTTACAACAAAATACCAATCTCAATGTACCACCATCAAATTGGCTGAGAAAGACTTCAAAAGTAGAGGAAAATGTACAGGATTTTATGTGGCAGAGGGATAATGACTCTTATCTCAGCAGGTAATTAGGTTCATATACTTATGTGTATGAATACCGTAAAAACACAAGTAATGTGCACATTTGTGTTATGTACGCAGGTGAAATTTGCAGCTAAAAATGGTAAACAAAAACCCCCTTCTGTTTAATGTGCGCATGCAAAAAATCACAGATCGATGTTGTCTCAGAACCTGCCGACAGTCGATATTAAAAGAAGTAAATTTTAATTTTAATTTTTGTGTGATACATGTTTACGTATTACAATAAAATTATCTGAAAACTTATTCTTAGTGTTTTCATTTTATTATTAAATAGAATATTATTTTATGCTGAAAAGTTGTTGTTTATTTATTCTTGTTAATACCCCGAAAGTTGGACAAAGAACATGTGAACATAAACATAAAGTATACAGTTAAATATGTACAAATATAGAGCTTTAACAATTTGAGAAATAGTAGCTTCATTAAGGCCTTGAGTATTGATTGTCCTTAATTAAGTATAATCTACCTAGATATAGCTACCTGAGAAAATAAACTTTTTTCCAAAAAAAATTATATGCGTTTCAAACAAAAATTCTTTTTTCAAATTTTTGTTCTCATTTTTTGTTATTTATTTAAGAAAAATTCATAGTTAAACTTTCCCCCCCCCCCCTCTCCATATTTCCAATGTTGCATTTCAATTTAAAGATGAATTATTTTAATTTAAAGTAGTTTTGCACGAAGAAAAATATTTCCATTCCCACAACTTCAAGGGGAGATAATTAGACATTAACATTTTCATGTCATGAACCTTGTAAGCCCAACTCCTCCTACACCGTGAAATGGATTTCAATAAAACTTTACACAATGATAGTGCACCATATGAAAATGTGCATGAAGAAAAACATTTCCGTTCCGACGACTTCAAGGGGAGATAATTAGACTTTAACATTTTCATGTCATGAATCTCGTAAGCGCAAAGCGCAACTTCTCCTACACTATTAAATGGATTTCAATAAAACTTTACACCCTGGTAGTACACCATATGAAGATGTGCATGAAGAAAAATATTTCTGTTCTGACCACTTCAAGGGGAAATAATTAGACTTTAACATTTTCATGTCATGAATCTCGTAAGCGCAACATCTCATACACCGTTAAATGGATTTCAATAAAACTTTACACTGTGATAGTACACCAAATGAAGATGTGCATGAAGAAAAATATTTCCGTTCTGACCACTTCAAGGGGAGATAATTAGACTTTAACATTTTCATGTCATGAATCTCGTAAGCGCAACTCCTCCTACACCGTTAAATGGATTTCAATCAAACTTCACACAATGAAGATGTGCATAAAGAAAAATCTTATTGTTCTGACAATTTCAAGGTATAGTTGATGTCAATGTCATGAAATACATAACTTGGCAGAAGTTTCGGGGTATTAGTTAGCCATCCTGACGATAGCTTCAGTTCAATTTGTTTAACCCAAGATGGGGGCAATTACCTCTGAAAGAAAAAGCTTGAGGGGGGGATGGGGTGACATTTGCTATTGCTTGCAATAGCAACAGGCCATCTTGGCGGTGGCCCTGTTCGCCATTAAGAGCTCTAGTTAATATAAGAAAGCTTTATTCGTTTAAAAAATTTAATATTTTACAGTATCCAAATGGCTGGGAACTATCTGGATTTGACTGGAGAGGTGGATGTCATAGCAAATTCAAAGGTAACTAACTGATGCCTCCAATGAAATAGTATATTGTGATGTGACTCCTTGCAAATGCTTATTTTTATGCCCCCATTACGAAAGGTGTCCGGGATTAAGTGTTAGCCTTTTCCATTTGCTTGCCGGTCACTCTTTGGTTAGACTTTTTGTGACCAACCCCGTTTACTAGGAACACTTGAGTGTGGTTTGTACTTTGAGAGTTCTGTGTGTTGCTTTTGATCTTTTGTGACCTACATTTTCCGCTTTATTAACTTCACATAGGTTCTTGGTAATACTTTTTTGATTAACCTCATTTACAAGGAAGGATAAGTCTCACTAACTTGAAGCTGCATGGTGTGCTTTCTCCTTGATAAGTACTAAGCTCAAAATTAAAAGTAGGTCACATTGGGATTTTAATTACTTAGATTTTCTTCTTCAGTGGTTTCACATAGATTCTTGGTTAAATTTTTTTGATCGATTCTCTGTACAAAGAGCTATAAGTCCTACATACATAAAACTTCATAATTGGTTTTAGTGTAAAAAGTACTATACACATTGATATTAAACGAAGGTTATGGTCATGAAACTTCATATACAGTTACATTGAAATCAAAAGACTGTGACCTACATTTTCTGCTTGACCGATTGTGGGATAGATTTCAGGTTTACATCATATATTCCTACACCTAAATCTCATATCCTTCATGTCAGTCTTCGTTCATTCATTATCGCTGCTGCTCTGAAATCCATAATTGTGAATGATATTGTCATGTATCGATTGCAAAAAAAAAAAATATACTTACATTTGTATATACATCATGTTGTATGGTGTTCACACTGAAAATCCAGTCTATATGGCAAATAAAAATGAAAACATTTTACATATTTAACTGAATTAATTTTTCTTGCATTGATATTTGACTGAAGTTAGACTTAAATTGGTTTATTCATATTGAGAAAAACATTCTTGACTGGGCAAAAATGAAGTTTATATTTTGAATGCAGGAATTTCTCATATAAAATGCATTTTGTATTAAAGCATTGATTTCTGATTTTGAAGATGAAAAGATATACCATTTCTTGACATGCTTATTTTCAGAACATAAAGAAATTGTTGAAGATTCCATTCAGTCGTTCTCATATCAGTATGATGGTGCATAGGATTGGAAAGTCCCTCTTGTTGGACGAGTTTGATATACACAAACATCTTCTACGACAACAACAGGTAACACGAATTATGTGTCCCCCCTATCCCCAAAGCACCCCTTTACCAACCACCCTGATCACCATATGCTAAAACAAAATTGTAAGATATAGAACTTGTGATAATGTTTGATTTGATATGCTAAAATACTATATTTAAAGAAAAGAAATTTTAACCCCAATGACTCCACCCCTTCTGGCCTGGCCCCTAGGGATCATATTAAAAGTCTGAAAGTGTTGTGCACTTTCCCATATACAGGGTGTCCGAAAAGGAAGGTGACACTTTGTTATCTTTTTATCTTTGCGAAATTTAAGAGTAAGATAAAACTTTTTTAAGTTGGGTTTATGAAAACGCGCAAAGAATAATAACATTATAATGTCATGACGTCACAAAAATATTTAGCCATTTTGAAAATGATGCGTCTAACGTTGGAGCAGCGTATTTTCATTGTGAAAAGGTATTATAAAAACAAGTGTGGTACAGATGTACGAAGGAAGTTTAAATCTAAGTTTAAGAATAAGACGGTGAGCAGGCAGCATATTTATAGAATAGTGAGGAAATTTGAGCAATCTTGATGTGTAATTGATGCACCGAAATCAGGACATCCAAAATTGAGTAGAAGCAAGGAAAATGCGAGTTCTCTAGATCTGCACGAATTGTTCAATGACATCCCGGAAAACTCGTTAAGAAGAACATCTTCAGAAACAGGCATTCCAAAATCTTCTGTTCATGATATAGTAAAAAAGGATTTAAAATTATTCCAGTATAAATTCAGATAATGCAGAAAATCACCACAACTGATCAAGTTTAAAGACTAGAATTTTGCCGCTGGATTGCCGATACCTACGCCGAGGCATTTCACGACGAGTCACATTTCCTGTTGTCTGGTCATGTATGCAAACAGAGTATGAGTTTTTGAGCAAACGAACAGCCTTACTGTGTTATAGAGAGACCTTTGCAAAGTGAAAAATTAACAGTTTGGTCTGCGATGTCCTCTCATGGTGTGATTGATCCATATGTGTTTAACGATACAGTTTACTCTCAACGATATCTGTCTCTCCAGAGAAACAAATTTATTCATGCCCTTCAAATGATAGGTTTTGGCCACTATAATGATCAAAAAGTGAAAATTTAGTAAAATTTTAGCAGTTTTACAGGAGCCAAAGTTTTATTTGACATTGAGCGTCATAAGGGAATGCTCAATATTCCTATGATGAACATAGTTTATCAAATGTTTAAACATGTAAATATTTTGCATATCCCTAAATGTCGTTCAGCCCTTGAAAACAGCAAAAAAGTTCAAAAAAAACCTTTTTTGCACATGTTGGAAAGTTAGTTTCATGGGCTATTTGTAATCATTTGACATCATTCCAGTCTTAAAATATCTAATACATTAAAATATAAACATTCTACTATACATCTATCAAAAGCAATTTTATTTTCATATATTTTGATTTTTGTGCACGTTTTCATAGGTCTGGGGTCCAAGTTAGCATTGCTATTGACACCCCCCCTCCCCACCCCTTTGCTTCATGTATTAATTGTAGAGTGTCATATTAGTAACCTCATTTTATTGTATTTGGTGTATTTTGAATGTCTGTAGGAAGATTGGAAATGGTTGAGAGAATTCTACTATGACTGTGTAGCTAAAGACATGCAGGTTAGTGTACAACTATCTGTTTCGTATTACATTCTGTAACTATACTAGTAGGTGAATTCTGTTCAATGTTTCGTTGTCTTAAGTAAAATATTTTCTTTTAGTTGGTCACTTGAATGGGAAAATATAGGAAAAAAGTATTATAAGAATAGAATGATAGGAATATTTGTCAAATTCTCATATCACATATCTTATCACAAATTAATATAGCATCTGAACTATTGAAATTGTCAATTTATTAAAGATTAGAGAATTCTGTCATCACTTTTAAACTAGTTTTAACCATTCTTTGTGTTCTACCAATAAAACTTTGACTGTGTAAGTAATGGCAAATCACCTTATTATCTATCTATCAAATTTTCTATTTGAGATTTATTTTGTATTTTATGACATGAAGATATGGCATGAATCAAGATTTGCAACTTTAATATTCATTTTCAACATTTTAGATGAAGTGCATTCCTCGTAAAGATAAAAGTCGTGACAAGCAGCAGAAAAAGAACATGTACTCCAAGTTTTTATACCACAGGTGACTTGACTAGTTCTTAGTCGTTACATTGTTACAAATAATTCAATTACTGAATCAATAATTAAATTTTTAAGAAGTGTCTTAATTTTATCCCGCTTCATGCAAAAATTTTGTGATCCTTTTAGTTGAAATGACACCACATAATGTCATGGATATTTCTGTACCGGGTGAGTAGTCAATCGTATCTGTGAAGTTCAAGAGAGTTATTGTTCTTTTTATTCCATATTGGGTGAGTAGTCAATTTTAACAGGGGTGTTCAAGAGAGTTATTGTTCTTGGGTGTTGTTATTGTTAAAATCAAATGAAATGTTGTTTTTTCTTATTTTTTGTTTGTTTTCTATAGTCAAAAAAGCCTTCAACTGGATAAATTCGGAATCCTCGTCTGATACAGTTTTCTTTTAGACCCAATATTTTTCTGTATCATGTCACTAACAAACTGTGTTACTAATAAATTGTTTTAGCTTTTTTCGCTAATGAACACACTAAGTTATGAATTTCAGATGAATTGTATTATTTAATTTAAGAATTGGTCTGTTTTCCTCTAGCTTCGTTAACTTAACTGACCTTCAGTGACCTTAAGATGGCTTCTTTTGTGAAATGATCTTAAACTTTGATTCCTTTTTCTCAAATGCAGATTAGGATACAAATTAGTGTCACTTTGACATTATGTCAAAATTTGGTACCGAATTAGGTTCAAAGATCTCAAATTTCTTGCTTATTTTAAATTCCCATTAGGGTAAAGCAAGGTTTTCGATTCGAAACATTTTGTATATTTTTAAGTAAAAGATATTCTAAACAAAGAGAATAGTTGTTGAATATAAATAAAGCTCTCATTTCTTTTAAAGTATTTCAGATTCTAATGATGACATAACGCAAGCCTACACTCAAGATAATGAGGAAGAAAAACATCTTCATCTGTGTGACCCCCCATCAAAAGTGAGTATTTAGTTGATGTGACCCTCCATCAAAAATGAGTATTTAGTGTGGCCCTTCATCAAAAGTGAGTATTTAGTGTGACCCTCATTCAAAAGTGAGTATTTAGTGTGGCTTTCAATCAAAAGCGAGTATTTAGTGTGACCCGCCATCAGAAGTGAGTGTTTAGTGTGACCCTCCATCAAAAGTGAGTATTTAGTGTGACCCTCCATCAAAACTGAGTATTTAGTGTGACTGTCCATCAAAAGTGAGTATTTAATGTGACCCTCCATCAAAAATGAGCATTTAAGATGACCCTCCTTCAAAAGTGAGTATTTAGTGTGGCCCTCCATCAAAAGTGAGTAATTAGTGTGACTCTCCATCAAAAGTGAGCATTTAGTGTGACCCACCATCAAAAGTGAGTCTTTAGTGTGACCCTCCATCAAAAGTGAGTGTTTAGTGTGACCTTCTTTCAAAAGTGAGTATTTAGTGTGACCCTCCATCAAAATTGAGTATTAAGGGGGCCGATCATCAAAAGTGAGTATTTTTGTGACCTTTTATCATGTCAGTGATAGGGCCCTGTCTAGCAGTTGTGTATTTGGATTGATTTCCACCAAAGGCAGTTTGTATACAAAAGTATTCCTGTGTGCTCAAAATGAGTATAATTTGAACCTGGGACAATTCAATCCACAGTCAAGTACTCTAGAGATCAAACCTCATCATAGGATTTACATAACCATATAATTAAGACTATCACCAGGTCAGATTTATTTAACATATTATCCAGTTTCCCACAATGGCCATAATGTAATAGGGAAGCACGTGCCAATGACCCTGCTGTGGTTTGAACCTAGAACATCTAACTCTGCAATCCAGCACTCTACTGTTGGAGCTACAGGATATCTGCTCTAGCACAAGCTAGTAGGGGTAGCTTTAAGTTACAACACAGTTTTTAGTTTATTTACAAATCTGCATGGTTTTGATGATTAGAAAATTCTTTATATTTAAACATTTACATGCATAAACATAATAGGCATATCCCTTTCATTTACCAGTGTGGTTCATAAAATCATATACAGAGAGATTTTTAATACATGTACATTAAAGTTGAATTAATTTTACTTGAGAGTTAATATTCACCTGATTTCAGCAAGAGAACACTGACTTCCATAGAGAGATATTGTGGACGTTTGAAGACATTCGGATGCTGATTGGAACCGACCTGCCAATATTTGGTGGCAAATATTCCCCTTGTATCAGTTTGAGATTAAGGTGAGTAATTAAACACACTTCAAATACATGTACTGTATACCTGTATACTATTGATGTATTGTATACCTGGAATGTCTACGTTAGGGGAGTAACAATAAATTGAACTATTGATGTACTGTATACATGGAATTTTTGCTCCTGGTAATTTTCACCTTTTGCAACAGAAAACATATTTGCTCCATGTGAAATTCACCCTTCAGATCATCTGGTTTTAAAGTCAAATGTAGTTTGAAATTTTGGTATTCATTCTAAATTCACCCTCTCATTTAAGGGCAAAATTGGCAAAAATTAAACGGGGACAAAAATTTCCAGGAATACAGTATTGCAATAGTAATAGTATTGCAGCACCTATTCCCCCAATAGCAATAGTAAAATATTGTCTCAGTAGTCATCCCTTGTCAGTCTACATATGCTGATAAAACAACATGCTGTCTGGTTAAATCTGTTGTACGTTGATATTTTCTACAGAGAAATGAGGACACCCATTAATGTACTGACTGGCTTAGATTATTGGCTGGACAATCTGATGTGTAATGTTCCTGAAGTGGCCATGTGTTTTCACCTGAACGGCATTGTACAGGTAACTTAAAGATAATTATAGGACAGACACACTGCAGAGTTGTAACGTTTTCGCAGTTATGACCCTTTAAAAACTAAGAAATTGTGCAACATTTAATGTTAAATTCCAAATGATTTCTTTATTACTGTTGTACATCTCTTTAAATCTTCAAGACATTTCTGATCGTTTTGTGACATTGCTAATTTTTATAGTGCTGCTTCACTGGATTGCCACACTACAGACTCATAGTCATGGCAACCGTCTTGGTCCCATAATTCTGACACAGAGCCCACTAGTTCTTTTTCTATTGTTTTTATGTTAATAATCAGACATGGAAGACACAGCATCATTACCAATAAAAAAAAGAAAAATGTGTCAACTTGGAATCTTTTGATTTTGACACTTTTGACATAGTGTTGGTTTTTTCTCCATAGTGAGACTAGCAGTTACAGCAGAGTTGTACATACTTTGGCAGGAAATAAAAATGAACAAATGTTATCTGGTGCATTGCTTAAACGGATTTTACCTGGCTCTTTTTTCAGAGATATGAACTATTTAAAACAGAAGACATTCCTAATCTAAAAGATTCAGAATTTGATCCCAGAGAAGTCACTGAAATTGCCAGAAACATTTTATCATTTTTAAAAGCCAACGCTACGAAGGAAGGTCATACATACTGGCTTTACACAGGTTTGTTACACAATACATGTTGTCTTCAGATGACAAGAAAAAGACAAGATTGCATTCTGTTTAAATATTCTTTATTAATAATTGTTAACTAAATGGAACATATGTATTTTAAGTTGAGATCATGTAAAATTTATTAAAACTTTGTTTCTTAACTTCATCTATGAATAGCAATCTAATTGTTAAAAAACCAAAACTAAATACTGGACACATACCATCAGGTTCATGTAAAACTTGAGTTATAGTCCTTGTTGTATTTAGACAAGAAATAGGCAGATTAAATATTCTGGTATCCCATTAATAAGAAAGCCAAGATTGTATTTCATTTAATACAAAAGAATTTGAGAAAAAAAATCAGAGAAAAATATTTAGGTTTTAATATATTTTAAAATAAATGTATAAAATCTGTGACACAGAATGTTTGTATGATAAAAATTTCCATCACGAAAGTATCGTCAGTTTGGAATGTGTACATAATTATGTATGATATATTTATTTCTCATCCGCTATAGACAAGGAAATCTCACGAACATAGGGGTATTATATAAATCAATCTCGGGTATAAGTACTTGGATTGATGTCACACGCTATGTAACAATGAATTTACGTCTCTGATGCTACGTCAGATGCACTTTTGCAGGGATACCATAGGGGAAATTGATGCAAGTTCTTTGTTATTTTCATAGTTTATTTGCTATAGGAGGATGAGAAAAAGAACCTCATACCTTTTTCTGTTCAAGATTGGCTATCGTCTTGTCATGAGCTATTTAACATACATACAATTCCTCGACTAATAATTTTTTTATCTTGAACAGAAACAGATGAGATTCTTTTAATACTTTTATAGGAGCGGACGATGATGTGGTAAAACTATATGATCTGACAGCCATTTGTGGTGAGAAGGAAGAGAATTCCAATCCTTTCACAGTGCCCCTTGGCATGCTTCTATACAGGGTGGCAAGAAACATGAGACAACAGCATAAACGCAAGAAACTGCCAACAGTTAGAACTCTTCTGGAGAACTGTCTTCTGCTACTGGGCAAAGAAACCCATCCTCAGGTTTGTAGTTAAGTAAATGGATATAATTTCTTGGTAAAGAAACTCATCCTCGGGTTTGTAGTTAAGTCAATGGAAATAATGTCTTGGCAATGTACAGTTATGTGCCATATTAAAGTTCACAAGATGGCTGCCATATTACTTCTTTTCTAAAAGAGATTATTATATAGAAGCATATTTTGTTTTAAAAGAATGGGTATATGACCCAAAATAAATTACCTTATGAAATTTGGGTTAACACATATTTGATAGTGAAAGGGAGGTAATTATTTTGTTTAAATTGAAATCTGTTGTCTGGTTATGAATGATATGGGTGCAAGAGGCAAAGATTTGACAGGAGCTCAGAAAGACTGAATCTGCTGCTAACTGCTGGTAAAAGTGGGGCAAAGATTGCAGAAATCCTTGTTTTAAACAGGTGTACAGTATGTTAAGTTTTGAAAAGGATCCAAAAGTCAAGACAATGTGTATTTATCCACTGTAAGTGCAGGGAAATCAAAATGTGGTAAGAGAGGAAGTCTGGAGAGAGGACTGAGTGCTTTTGAATATTGTAAAAATATAACCGTAGAAAGAGTTTATCAGAAATTCAACTTTATTTAATAGAAATACATCGCATAAACTGTCCAAACTTACAATTCAGAGCAGGTTGCATGAAAATGTATCACAGAAGAGTTGTGAAAAGTCTGGATTTTTCTGGTAGCAATAAAATTACCGGAGGCCATTTTGTTAACTTTAATTTGGCACATTATTGTAAATATACAAGGATATGATGTCTTTGGATGTAAAGTAACAGCACAAAATTCAGATGATAAATTATTTGATTTTGATTTATTATTAATTAATTTCCTCGTTAAGCGACATAGACGAAAACACATAAAATCAAGCACTTATTTATTAGTTGATTCTTAAAAATTTTTAAACTTTTTATCATAAAACATTTTTTGCTACTTTTAATTAAGATGCAAATATTTATAATCCTTATTTTACAACAACAAAAGTTTATTTCAAGTGATAAGTTCTTTATCAGTCAGACATGTATGCATTCCTTTCAAGACAAGCAGACGAACAGATATATTCAAGACAGAGACTCTTTCATATACATGAGTGAGAGATGGGGATATTTAACCCCAGGGGGTTACAAATTGGTGTTTCTTCTTCCCTATTTCTATGTTTTGCATCGTTTAAAATCAGCAAAAAAATGGCATCGAAAAGTCAAATCTGAAACGATTCAAGCCATGAAAAATCTGAGGACGACACTGGAAAAATCGGCGTTAAATTTGTTTATACTGAATGCATAAATTTTAAAATGAAAGGGATTTTTGATCGGCTGATTACTTTTTATGTTTGAAGCGATTGAAATTTGAGAAATTCAGCAAGAAATGTACGTTCACGCCATATTTGTAGTGTGTTCACATGTCAAAATTAAGAAGTGACGTCATTTAAATTTTCATTTCCCGCATCACGTGATGTAAGACAGATATCTTCATGGGTGTCTGCATGGAAATCTTGATATTACATATACAGACATGGGACAGGGCTGTCGTTAACGCTTGGTGAAGCGTATTTCACGCGTGAGAATTTGGTTTGACGCGCCAAGATTCTGTACCC
>JAUMGZ010210685.1:0-11979 GCA_032359645.1 Pododesmus macrochisma | reverse complement strand
AACTTTAGTGTACGGAATGTAAACCAACATCAAATATACCAACTTTAGTGTACGGAATGTAAACCAACATCAAATATGCCAACTTTGATGTACGGAAAGTAAACCAACATCAAATATACCAACGTTGATGTACGTAAAGTAAACCAACATCAAATATACCAACTTTGATGTACGGAAAGTAAACCAACATCAAATATACCAACGTTGATGTACGGAAAGTAAACCAACATCAAATATACCAACTTTGATGTACGGAATGTAAACCAACATCAAATATACCAACTTTGATGTATGGAATGTAAACCTACCTCAAATATACCAACTTTGATGTACGGAATGTAAACCAATATCAAATATACCAACTTTAGTGTTCGGAATTTAAACAAACATCAAATATACCAACTTTGATGTACGGAATGTAAACCAAAATAAATTATATCAACTTTGATGTACGGAATGTAAACCAACATCAAATATACCAAATTTGATGTACGGAAAGTAAACCAACATCAAATATACCAACTTTGTGTTACGGAAAGTAAACCAACAACAAAAATACCAACTTCGATTTAGGGAATGTAAACCAATATCAAATATACCAACTTTGATGTACGGAATGTAAACCAACATCAAATATACCAAATTTGATGTACGGAAAGTTAACCAACATCAAATATACCAACTTTGATGTACGTAAAGTAAACCAACATCAAATATGCCAACTTTGATGTACGGAAAGTAAACCAACATCAAATATACAAACGTTGATGTACGGAAAATAAACCAACATCAAATATACCAACTTTGATGTACGGAATGTAAACCAACATCAAATATACCAACTTTAATGAAGGAATGTAAACCTACATCAAATATACCAACTTTGATGTACGGAATGTAAACCTTCCTCAAATATACCAACTTTAGTGTACGGAATTTAAACAAACATCAAATATACCAACTTTGATGTACGGAATGTAAACCAAAATAAATTACATCAACTTTGATATACGGAATGTAAACCAACATCAAATATACCAACTTTGATGTACGTAATGTGAACCAACATCAAATATACCAACTTTAGTGTACGGAATTTAAACAAACATCAAATATACCAATTTTGATGTACGGAATGTAAACCAAAATAAAATATATCAACTTTGATATACGGAATGTAAACCAACATCAAATATAGCAACTTTAGTGTACGGAATGTAAACCAACATCAAATATACCAACTTTAGTGTACGGAATGTAAACCAACATCAAATATACCAAATTTGGTGTATGGAATGTAAACTAACATCACATAAACTTTTATTTCACAAACGTCTAAATAAAGAAGGCTTCAGTGTAACATTAATCACATTAACTGTTAAACATAAGCAAAACAAGTAGTTGAAGTCAAGATGTTATGGCTCTAATTTTTGGAAAAGTTAAAGTTTACTTGAAAAGGCATCATTTGAATCAAATTCCTGAAAACATAATTATAAGGAAACAGAGCATAGTTGTGTTACAATATATCGCCATCAAAACTATATTCTTACACATCATCAAAAATGAAACACTACATAATCAGACTGAACAAAAGGATACCTTATAATACTAAAGCAACATAAAAAGTGAGAGAGAAAAAGAGTAGAATTGGGATGTTTTATAAACATTATGTCAATGTATTTTGGTTTTTTTATGTTAAAGACAACACAGAAAAAAATAAATTGTAAGCTTATAATAATACAACAAAGAAAACACATCACACACATACGAGCCCAAATGAAAGTTCAAAAGGAAAACAATGGTTCTATCATATGTAACGAAGATTATTATGTGGAAATAACTTAATATGTAGCTACAAAGGGAATGCTTCCTACTATGAAAAGTCTAGGTAATATTTTAATTCAAAAGTAATTCTTGGCAATTTGTTATCTCAAAATATTCTATCAATACTTTATATATGTACAACATGTATTTGTTTAAATGTAAAGAAAGAAAATATACCTGTATGATTTGTTCGTAGATTCAGCATATTGCGCATGGACTTTAATGTAGAGTATTGCAATTGTTTCAAAAAGGAAGTCTATTCCCTATGATGTGAATCCGTTAAATAAAGAATTTTTTGTATTACAAACATTAATCATATTTTTTTGTATTGATATAATAATTCTAATTTTGTTTTTATGTAATTCTTCTTTTCGTCATTATATATCTCTACCTGCATACTAAATGAATAACGACAAATGAAGAACTGACCTTTTTATTACTAGCACATGACATAGCTTTTATTAGTTTTATGCAAAAAAAAGTGTTATTTACAGAATTTGTCATTGCACTTTTTAATGTAAGCAATATAATGTCGTTTAATAAAATTCTGAATTTGAGGATAACAATGATTGAATATCGGAATATAAGCTTCTATTATATAACTATAATTATATGTTATATGAGATATAAATGAAAGAGAACAAACAAGGCCTAGTTCAAAATTTTTAATATATAAACTTGCAAACTGAAACGGGCAATCAATATACACATTTTCTACAAGGGACACGTATGAGAAAATGAAAATTTCAAAATGGCAATAATGTTGAGTGTCAGTAAAACTTACCCAGATTTATAGATACAGGAAAGCTTAAAACACTTAGGCGATCTCAAAACACAATTTATCGTAGATATTAGTTTAAGCATTCTAAGAATACCATGACTTCGACATTGGTTAAAGAAAAATTTTACTTTGCATTTTATATTATATATGTAATTAAATGACTAAAATACAAAATTAAAATTGAAATTGTCATTTAGTAGAAAAAGCAATGCTTTTTATCACATTATATTAGACAGGCATCTGTATACCATATCATTAACCATTATAAAGGGCGAAACGTTTCTGTATCAGCAAATATCTATTTCAATAAATAAAATACAAATATTTGATCAATTCAGTTTAAAAAGGAATTGAAACATACGTTCAAATTTAATATAGGCCTAATTCTAATTAGTTATCTACTAAATATAAACAATTATAAAACTATACTTCAAGTATAACATTTAAAAACGGAAAACGTTTTAACAAACATTATATGATCAATGGAAATATAATCAAAATTATTAAAGATTTTACATAAAATGCTTACAAAAAAAAGATAATAAAAATTAAAAATTAATAGACAACATTTCCATACAAAATACAAATTGCTATATTTTTAGCCAACATCAAAGATATGAATGAAACAATCAAATAAAAGTCAATACCAACGGCTACATCATTCCATGTTATAGTTCCTTCATTGTAAGTACAATTTGCATGTTTGGAATTATCATTTTCTTCATCATCTTCGTTCCCTGGACACGTTTTTTCTTTCTTTTTATGAACTTGATCACACATCTCTTGAGATAAAGATGATTCTAAACTATTTTCCTTGTTCTGCTTCAGGTCTATCTTAATGTTCTTTTGTTGTCCACATTTATTAGCATGCCTTTTTTGAGAGCGCATATTTTGACGTCGTTTACACCTAAGAAAGTAAGCTGACAATGCAATGAATTTGTAACATTTAGCAATGTGTTCATTGTCTTTTTTGTGATAATATCTCAGTCCAAATACTGTACTTATTGTCACAATAGTACTTATAATAATATCATATAAAAGGAAGAAGGACATAGCAGATATATTTGGTTCCGCTGTTTCTGGCAGACGATCTGAAATAATTGTCAGAAACACTGCCATGGATAATAACACAGTAACAGCAAATCCTACCCTTTCTCCAGAATCCGCTGGTAGGACGAATACAAAAATATTAAGCAGACTTATCAGCAAAACTGGTAGAAATATATTTATGATGTAATAATTTGGTTTTCTTTGAAACTTGAAAGCAAATGCAATGTAAATACTGAATCCTTGATTGTATGTATACTGTCGTGTATCGGTTAAAGTCCAGAGACTATTCTCCTGATAAATCTGCGTATTTATATTTTCAGTTGGAAACTTTACTCTTAATTCGTTAATAACCGAAGCCCATGCTATGAAAACGACAGTACAATTCTGCTTGTCAAATGGAAAATACGTTACATCTGCAGCACAATTTGCTTTGATGATATCATTTGGTGTCCATCGAACAATTCCTGTATTGAGAGCTCTTACTGAATATTGCTTTGTGTTTTCTCCTATAAGTTTCATCTCTCCAAAAGGGTTCATTGGCATAAACTCAGGAACCCATATCTTTTCCTGGGGAATCAAAACGAATCCGGCCCCTCCATGTTCCGCCTGATTCCATACCAAATACTCATCATACCACATGAAGCTAAATATCCCAACAAAGGCAAACAAACTCTTTTTCTCATCGAATTCGCGTATAGACATAATATAACATGATACATTGATGATAATTGGCTTCTGTTGGTCGCGCACAGGGCGGTATACGGGATTGTAGTTCTTCGTAAGATTATTCTGCAAATCTATGACATGTTCCCTGGTGGAATAGAAACAGCTAACACAAGAAAAGTTTATGAGTAATGAAAGTAAGATTAAGAACTCCTGAGATATCATACTGGAGGATGTATCCAGTTGAAGCTCAATATACCCGAATGGCGCTCAATAGCTTGCGAGTATAGCTAATGAAAATAAACAGAAAATCAAAAATATATATAGAGTGAAACCTTTTAACTAAAAACATTAATATAATATATGAATCACATTGATATGTTTCATATTATGGCTGTTAGCTTCATACGAACAAACACATGATTTGATTCTAAAAGGTTATTGATCAGAAGTTAATGATGTTAATGGGTATTTCTATAAATCATCTAATTCTCTTTTGTGTACTGTTGTCGACTATGTACACATTGTATATTGCATTAAACAGAATACAATACATATAATATCTAAGCGACACAATTATCAAGTCCCTAGGTGTGAGGATCCGAATAGGCTTCGCTACTGATCAACTATCGCCAACGTACGCTCAAGAGAACGAGAATCTAAAATATGCTAAACCTAAATAAATAGAGAGTGAAAAGCGTTTTATATGTGATGTTCTACATACAACGTCACAATAAATATCAATTTTCGCGACCACAGATTCAACACCACGCGGCCTCAGAAAATTCACTGTACAGCGTGGCCAAGGGGCATTGTGTCTTGTGTCGTAGCTTCCTGTGTCACTCGTGTTCCGCAAACCTTTCAAGTGGCTCGCTTAAAAGAACCCAATTTTAGACTAGTATCATTAATGTTGAAACTTAAATTCATACCATGGCCTCCTCTTCATTTGTTGTGTTAAAAGTGGTACGTAGTAAAATTCGGTAACGTGCACTTGATAATTGGCTTAAAAAATTCAGTTTTATTAAGAAAAAATAAAAGAAAGGCGAATAGAAATTGAGATAAATGATTTTCTTTCTCCTCTTATTCATTTAATCAACCAGCAGGTAATAAGATGGTGACTACTAACATGGCGACGTGTTCATGCGTATAGTGAAGAAAGCGCCTAATTAGCCCGACTGTCGACAATTAGACAAATTATGTGTATTAAAACACTTTAAATCAATAAGGCTTTATCTTTTTGAGGAGGAGGTACGTTTATATTTCATCGAGTGCTGAGCTATCGTCAAAAATATGTATAAAAACATATTTCGTAGTAAAATAAGGAAATACTTCAGGAAATGTCATAGATTTCGCAACAAAAACATCAAAGGCGACAATAGGCTGTACATATTAAAAAAAGAACCAAAACAATAATGTATAGGTGTACTCTGTTCGAACGTCACATGAGACTCCTGACCACGCCATGGGGTTAATTCTATCTGCATATTACTGCTAGCTTAGTATCCCCTATTGCAAAACCGGTATCTACCTTCATTGTGTCTGCCTTGAGTGACTATCACCAATGTACGCTACAATTTATTTGATAGACTTAACGTCATTTAAAATACATTTTTGTATTATATGTATTGGTAGCCTGGCTCCACAAGGGTATCTTCATCGTGTCATAAGGATACACATTCTTGTTTCAGGGACCGTCTGCTAAGCATCACTGTCTCGGATACCTAAACATGTATGCTTCAGACAAAAGATCGTAAGTAGATCCTTCACGGGTTACGCTTAGTCAGTGCTCTCTTTCAAAAGGATGTTTGATTCCCTACAATAATCAAGGGCTCCATGATATATATTAAGAGTGAGCGAAAACCGTGTTGTATGTGATCATTCCCATTTCTGTATTGCTTTGCTTTCTGTTACTGTCGTCTCTTTTCGTTCTATTTTCCATTGGTTTTTTCTTCTCTTTTAGTCTTTGTTTTCGCTTTAATGAAATAAACCAAGGCGTGATGTTTTCTTGTTAGTTATTAGTTGTATTTTTGTTCATTTGGATGTATGCGTCCACGTGTTCTGTTTTCTTTTGGCACACGTACATTGGCTTATGTTTTTGTAATATCGCGTTTGATTTTCGTAGTTACTTCTTTGTAACAATAACGATGAGAGATGCGACATTGTATAATCAAGCCCAGATAAATTAAGCTATACAATTGCTAAATATGATTTGGGCTTAGATTTATGTATTAAGGACAAGATTAAATAAAATATCAATTTTTAATAATGTGCATATTGATCTATTCTGATTAGTATTTTTAAATCGATACTTTCTATATAAGATAAGGTTACATTAATAACATGGATGTAGTAAACTTGTAAGCCACGATCGTTATCAATATGCGCATATGTATAATGAACACAACATTTGCTATCATGAAAGTTGTTATATAATAAATAGGTATAATAAACTAATTGCCGACTCATGATGAACATTGTAGTTGAATCCTTACAAACATGCATTCAATCAAGATGTTTTTTCAAATATTTTTACACAACGATTTTGTGTGTGCATTTTTTTTTTCGATGGACATGATTGTTAAACGTAAACGTTCAACTACATTGACCAAAAAACCTAGTATGTACATTGTATGTTTGCTATAAATTCATAAGCATAAATACACGAAGACATATTACTTGCATGTATATGTACATCATATTATTACCAATCAAATGAAGTTTTCATTATTGATAAGTTTGTTTTACAATGTGTTTGTGAATGGCGACACTGTTCTAATTTATGAATCCGAACTTCAGTTTACAGACACTAAGGAGCAGATGGTGTTCGGAATATAGATATAAACAAGCGGCTTGGCACATGTCTTCTCTATAATTTCTTGAACAACAAACACCTTTTTATTTAAACCTATGTATATAAAAAACCAAAACACAAACTTAAGTTTGCCGACTAGCTCGCTGCTTGTGTATGAGCCGCCGATTTAATTACACAGTATTGGTATACATAATTTATAATGCACATGGCACATATAGATTACTCTAAACAATTTCTGTATGCAAATTATCAAATAAGACATTCATTTATATAATGCAAGTAAACTCCCTATGCTCCGTGGCCGACCAGGAAAAACCATTGTATGAAAACATGTTGTCCCTTTGTCAGTTGCCTCCGGAGCGAAAGTGTTGGACCTCACCCGGGATTTGACAAAGAAAAAACCAAATAAAATACAGCATTCTATGTTAAATCATACAAATTTGATGTTAACCGTAGCAGAGCAGGGCAAGAAATGACCACACAATGGCTACTTATTCACGGCTAATTTTTTGGAGCCAAAGTTCATACGCCTACCCAATCATATACCGCAAAGACAATAAATTCACGTTATACTAATGTGCAACGAGAATTATTTAGTCTTCTCTATAATTTCTTGAACAACAAACACCTTTTTATTTAAACCTATGTACATAAAAAAACCAAAACACAAACTTAAGTTTGCCGACTAGCTAGCTGTTTGTGTATAGAACAACAAAGATAGTGGAAAGAACAAATATAAACCTAAACTCGTCAAAAAATAAATCTGATACATAAGTATAAGAAATAACAAACTGGTAAAAGCTTAGGACCTAAATGCTTTGAGACTTCTAGTCTGTTAGCAACAGAATCGGCCACATAGCCATCTTTGCTAGAATCACTCTTCCACCTTCCGTGGCGTTTCCAACACCGTTCATTTACATTAGAATTCGCCGCCATAGTGGCACCACCCGACCTCAGTGAGTGTAAACCAAGATTTGACTCTGGTGAAACTAGTCTTAACCTTTTAATGATACACTCTCTGGCCGTAGTATAACTTATAGGTTTGTCTATCCTGATTAAAGCACACTTGCCCTTCGACCTGTACAAAGGTCGAAACAAAAACATATCAGACAATAAATCTAAATGCGCTAAACCCACATATCTAAGAAACATGATATACGGACAAGCTAAAGATTGACCCTTGGACACTAAAACCTCATCACCAGCTCTATACTGATCGGTTTTACTCTTTCTAATCTTAACAATTAAATAATCCTCTTTGACTATAATATCATTACATCTTAATTGACTTAGTTCGTTAAAACGTAAAAAAGCACTGAAGCAAAGTAAAATCATGGTAAGATCTCTAACAACTAGCAAGTCAATTGAATTTTGAAAAATAGAACACAAGTTTATTAAACTGTCACTGGTAACTGGATCTTTTTTCTGTACCGGTGCTTTAGCTGTTCTTTTTGCGGAGTCGACCAAGTTTTGCACAAACGCATTGTTCGTAGGATCCAATTTGCCGCACATCTCATGAGCCCATTTGATAGAATAAACAGCGGTGTTTACTGTACTATTTGTAGAACCAGAGTCTAGTAAATTAACTATAACGCTACGTGCATAGGTGACGCCGGTAAAGAAACACAACTATATGAATAAATTTCTCCCATCTCATAAAACCGTAGAAATATTTTTTTATTTGTACTGTCACTTCTGGCATCCAATAAACGTGTAGACAAACTTCCAACCAGGTTGTACACAGGATGATCAACGTCTATACCACTT
The DNA here is from genome assembly GCA_032359645.1 of Pododesmus macrochisma. Taxonomy (NCBI): domain Eukaryota; kingdom Metazoa; phylum Mollusca; class Bivalvia; order Pectinida; family Anomiidae; genus Pododesmus; species Pododesmus macrochisma. Next base: position 3,082 of record JAUMGZ010210685.1, on the reverse strand, counting down.
TCCTTTACAGCTTCTGTTATGAACTGCTCATCGGTCTTATTCCTGTACAAAAATACAAATGGAAGTTTTCAATCAAAACTGATCTTAAAAGCGATCATTGTGAATTTCAGTGGCATTTCCCCAAACATACCATTATTACCTCTACCAGCAACAATTAAATGTCTGCTTGTCAAAAAATATTTTTTTTTAATTAAATGTTTTAAACTATCATTAGCATTATGTAATAAAACCCAATATGGCGCAGATTTCCAATACGGCACTATCAATGTACCCTTCGCACGTTCTCCACACAACTTTCTGATAACTTTGCTTGTTAAACTAGGGGGCGGTACTACCCAATTGCATTCTTTCCGCCAACTCTGTGTGAAAGCATCTACTGTCTCTGTACCTTTACACCAAAACTTTGAATTAAATCTGATGCATTTTGTATTATAATTTGATGCAAACCTGTCAACGGTATGTTTACCCCATATAACATCTAACATGTCAAACACATCACGGTGAATTCCCCAATCATCACATTCTGAATATCTGCTGAGACTATCTGCAATTTCATTTTGCTCACGGGGAATCCACCGAGGTTTCAAAATGATATCATTATCTACGCATAATTCATTTATTACACAAGCAATGATTTGAAGATCTTGTTTTCTACTGCCGTTTTTAACAATGGTAGTTACATTTTTGTTGTCAGTGTTTAATTTCAACGTTCTGTTTTTCAGTAAATGTATAGAACTATGAACTGTATTGCTCACTGCTTCTAGCTCTCGCCAAGTAGAGCTACGAGTCTTTTCTGACTCTGACCAACTACCCACGACAGTATTTAAACTACGACTGGGTACAACAAGACTACAGTCAGTCTGTAAAGAACTAGAGTCACAAACCGACTCAGCACATAAGCTTTCTACCACTGGGACTACATATCCCCCAAAACCTACCGCAGATGCGTCAGTGTACGCTTCAAACTCACACAAATCTGACTCATGCAGATATATACCTTTATCGTTTAAAACTTGTACAGACTGAACCCAGAACATAAGCTCCTCAACAGCTGGAGCCTTTAAAGCAACAAGCGAATTCCAGCTTGCTCTCAGTAAAATATAATTATACAACTGCCTGATTTTCAGTCTAACCAGATGTCCAAACACCGCCTGCATTGATATTATTTGCCCGGTTATACAAGCGACAAACTTAGCCCTGAACAAAATTCGACCTTTGCTCACATCAGACACTGTTTTATTAACCACCCACTTCAATCTGTCTATTCGTTCATCAGTAACTCTTAATTTTCCGAAAAGCCCTTAATTATCCCAAACCATTCCTATCCAAATAAGATTCTGGTTAGGTTGCCAAACGCATTTTTCTTCCGCTATCAAGAAACCAAATTCCGACAAACTTTTACGAACGTATGAACTGACCTTTTCTGCGGAATGAAAATCACTTGCTCCACCTAAACCATCATCAAGATACAAAAGTATCTCCAAACCTTGATTTCTCCAGTATTTTACAACTTCTTTTAATACTTTTGTGAAAATATGACAAGCACTAGAAATTCCAAAAGGAAGGACATTAAAAACAAAATATCTTGTACGTCCTTCATAATTCCAACAAAACCCCAAGTACTGAGTATGTTCTTCAAAAATCTCAATATGCTGATGAGCATTCTTTAAATCAAATCTAAATAAATAATCTCCCTTCTCAAAAAACTGCCTAGCTACTGACCCATCCCCAAATTTAAACCTGAATTTATGTATACATTCATTAATATGACTACAATCTAGAACTAAGCGTGACTTTCCCGATTTGTTGAAAGCAACAGTCAGAGGATTCACTATAGTAGGACTATCCTTAGCTTCCGCGATACACCCCTTTTCCAACCATTTTAAAATTTGACTCTCAACAAAATCTCCGTTTTCTCTACAAGATTTATTATTACTCAAACATGCTTGACCTGGAATTACCTTGAAAGGTATCCCGTAACCTTTGTCTATTACATGCAGAATATAATCGCTTGCAGCTTGACAGCTTGGGTCACTCATGAAAACAAATAAATACAAGTGAACATACCACAAACATTATCATTCATATCACCACTTGAACAATACTCAATGTGGTATAGTATCCAAGCATTGACATTATAATAAGTGTAAATATTTATAACATTCATTACTGTTTATTCCCATCTATGTCCAACGTATTAAATTCCTTTGGATTTTGGTACAAAGTTCCGACTTTTTTCAACACACATTCAGGCATGATCTTACGAAAACCTATAAGTGTCACTGTATAAAAAAATTACTAAAAAGACGTTATTGTGTAAATAAACTCGTAATTACGTAACAAAAAGACGTTATTATTCAAATAAACACGTAATAGCGTAAAAAAAATACGTTTTAACGCGAAAAAAACACGTAATAACGAAAAAAGTCGTAATAACGCGAAAATTTAAAACGTTATAACGCGAAAAAAAGTCTTAATAACACGAGAAAAAAACGTAATAACGACAAAAAAAAGTCTTAATAACGCGACAAAAACACACGTAATAACGTTACCCGAATGACCCAGTCGTTATCTTCCACTCTCTACGATCGTTTCATTTAACTCAAAGGACAGAACGGTGTCGCTAGAGGGCGCTGAATTATTTGAGTTAGTAATAATGTAAAAAAAAGTCCTAATAATGATTATGAAAATAATCGCGTAATAACGCGAAAATTAAACACGTCATAACGTATAGAAAGTCGTAATAATGTATTTTTGTTGAGTATATAAACTACTGACTAACTTGAAATCAAATATTTTGTTTAGTACATTAACCATGTGTATAGGCGAAAAATGTTAATATTTCCTTGTGTATAAATCCCAATCTGTAGTAAAGATTTTATAGCCATGTCAACCGTTTCCATGTTTCCGAAACAAGATCAACATTTTATCACCATTTTATTACGAAATAATCGCGATATTACGACTTTTTTCACGTTATAATGTGTTATATTCTCGCGTTATTACGACTTTCTTTCGCGTTATAACGTGATTATTTTCGCGTTATTACGACTTTTTTCGTTATTACGTGTTTTTTTCGTGT
>JAUMGZ010210674.1:0-11981 GCA_032359645.1 Pododesmus macrochisma | reverse complement strand
TCCGGTGCTTCATTATTTGACGCAGTTATTGTTTGTTTGTCAATGCCTCTCGTTCTATTGATCCTATTCATACTGTTGTTTACTAAAGATATAAAAACAGATGAAGATAATGAAAAAACATTGGAAGCATTATGACTTGAATGTACAATTTTTTTTAAGAAACAGAAAATTAGGTAAAGATGTATTCATGTAGAAGTCAAAGGTTATTGTATGTCATCATATTTAATTTAAAGGTGTACGTATACCTAACTGTGATTAAACAAAAAGATGAAATCTTTTATTGCATTTTTCTAAATTAATGTGGATACACGAATGTGTAGCAAACCAGAGAAGACCTTGCTTAATTTAATGATATACATAAGTCACTGAAATACTCTCACAACCTGTGCACATGACTTTTTTATTTGAATCTTTATTCTTTTTACTCGAAAAACCCACTTTTATTACCTCACCGTTGTCTCCCATGCTTCGTTGTCCAAAACACAACTGTCGGGTTGTACACGGTGATGTCGACGATCTTTTTTTGTCCTATACATGAATATGCATCATCAGTGTATTCAATACGCACTAGGATCACCAACACTAGAAACAAGACTACTAGGAACGCTACCACTAGTAACACGTCCACTAGGATCACCAACACTAGAAACACAACCACTAGGATCACCAACACTAGACACACGACCACTAGGAACGCTACCACTAGTAACACGACCACTAGGAACGCCACCACTAGTAACACCACCACTAGGAACACCATCACTAGGAACGCCACCACTAGAAACTCGACCACTAGGAACACCATCACTAGTAACGCCACCACTAGGATCACCAACACTAGAAACACGACCACTAGTAACACGACCACTAGGAACGCCACCACTAGTAACACCACCACTAGAAACACCACCACTAGGAACACCATCACTAGGAACTGTACCATTTGAAATATTGCAACCAGGACAAGTATTACCGGGCACAGCATCAGGAATCAATGCCGGCCAACACTCAAGCCTAAAATCAAATTCAGGTTCGATCACATTCCCTTTAACCTCAACAGGAACAACTAAAGCATCTCTATACGGGTTTTCCATCTCCAACACAGCACCAGCAACAACTTTAGCCTTATTACTGTCCTGCAAAAAGCCCTATTTGCCTATCTAGCCTTCCTATTAATATTATCTATACAACCCTGTCAACTCAACTAAGTCCTATCAACTGCACTAACTCCTATCAACTGAACTAACTCTATTCAACTCAACTATCTCTATTCAACTCAACTAGCTCTATGCAACTGAACTAACTCTATTCAACTCAACTAACTCTATGCGAGGACTTCACCAAATTAATAAAAGTAACGGACAGTGATATAAAAATGTTACTTCGTAAACTATTTTTAGTGCGGATGGATATCGCCAGTGAAAATAACTGTTATTTTCAATGGCGAAGGATAACAGATTTATCTAAAGGATATTTATCTATATTTCACGGGTAAAAATGTAATAAAGAGTTATATCACTCGCATCATACTCTTAAACACCGTCAAATGCTATCCTAGAGAAATGGTAATTTATTTTATAGACGGACACTTAATACAATAATGAATAATAAGGAAATACAAACAAAATGAAGACAATATATAAAACTAGATGTACGCAATCACAGATGTACATATACCCGCACTCAACATCCCTTCGAAAAACTCCAATCAAACATGTGCAATCGAAAAGTGCGGGTATAATAATAACGAAAGTGAAAAATGTAAAGCCGTTTATGTGTATGGCATGTATAAGACAATTAGGCTTCAATACAATAATTATATACGATGTGATTACCTATTTTTAAAAAGTTTTAGTGAAAGAAAAAGGGTTTATATAAAAATGGATAGTCAATTAATATTACGAAACTATATTTGCCACTAAATGAATTTATTAATTTCAAGATTAATCTAAAAATTAGTAGATCATTTTAATTTTCCTATAACAATACTCGTCTGCAAACATCACTTTTAAAACCCTGTTGTACTTTAGCGTTTACAAATCACTGATTAGGAGTGTAATTTATATTTATATCAATTTTGTCATACCGGCACGGTGGTTAGAGATAGGGCATTCGCCTCGTGATCTGGTAGACACAGGTTTGATTGAGTCATATCTAGTTAAAATAAGGTAATATTCTCGCACCTGCTAAGTGCGTATCACTTGGTAGAATAAGGACTGGTTGACTCAATGTAAAAATTATGTGACCAAGTGAAGTAAAATATCAATGTGTCTGTGGCGTGGTATTTCAGTGAAACATCCCTTAAAAGTCACCATCAGTGCGCACTGTCACAAGCAGACACCGTCTTCATATTGCCTAGAAATGGGTTAAAGGGGAATATCCAAATGAAAACAAACAAACAATTCCGTCATCTTGTTAACATTGGAATTCGCACTCCCCTCTACTTCCTAGTTTTAAACTATCTGTTTCTTGTAACAATTCATTTTTCTTGAGCGTCTGATGATGACGGATAAGTCACGGGAAAGATTCTCCCACACGGAATATTAGCTTTTTCCTCTTACAAATATTACATTTATTGGTGCCTCGTTTCAGTTTAAAACTTTGTATTAATGCTTATGCCTGACAGCTCATTAATTTGGATGTTGAACTGGTTCTCTTCTTTTGTTACTTCTCTCCGCTAGGGTTGAGCTCGGTAGCGGAGCGCCGCCCTGGCGGAGGGAGAGCATAATATCAATGGGAGAGAATTACTCTATTTGGATGAATGCGATGCTGGGTTACTGCTCATATTATAGTGTATAGGAACGACATTTAAATCTGAAACAACACAACGCAACACATCATAACGGACACATTAGAACACTACAATAACTTGGATTAAAGTCCCAAAAACAAAAATGAAAATACAGTAAAGAAATGAACAAGCAAACAATAACCGGTTTGTATGATAAGATATATTTTAATAATTGCATATTGCTTTTAGTCTTATGTTTGCGGTCAGTTCATTATTCCTTCGATACATGAACAAACTATGTCCTTGAATCTCCAGCTCCCCATCCCTATAATTAAGAAAAAGAAGAGAAAACACAAAATTAGAGACAAGAAGAAAAAGGATTAACCGAATTAAGGTAATCGACAAAACACTGTAGCCTCTTTACAAATTTAAGTGTGATGCTTAAATGTAGAAAGACAAAATGTTTAATAAAATACTTGTTAAATAGAATAAAATCGACTAATAAACTCTTTGGAAAGTTAGTTGTCAGGCGTACGCTTAGGATATCTTTGACATAAATATACCTCGACAAATGTAGCACTAGAGGCAAGGTATATTGACGTTAGGATCCGTGCATAACATTTAACAAGTTTGTTGATGTTAAAGTCACAATAAGTGGTAAGAGCAAAACAAAAGCAGTTGAAAACAACATCATCACCACACAATTCAGCACCGGACTAAAAAAACTACGACGTTACAACAATTCCGCAAAATTAGTTATCCATGCGTACCAACGGTCACAAAGCGCGAAACAGTTATGTGGCTTAGCCGGTTAATGAGGCCATACTTCCAGCATGAGCAACTTAAGTCTCAGGTATGCCATGTATTCAAAAAGACATAAATTGGAAAAAAGGACGATTGATTCTAATCATTACAACAAGGAAATCATCTAATGCATCAGATTCGTTTTATTCCGATTTGAACATAACTGAATTAACAAAGTTAACGTACAAGCCAGTTTCCACAATTGGCTCATATTTACAACGATCCCCACGGTTGCTCAAAGGAAGAGTTAGCTGTATACGCAAAAGGTTATGGGTTCGATCGCAAACAGCGTTACACCTAAGGCGTTAAATTAGGAAATGTTCTCGCTCCCTCACGAACAACCAGCATATCTTGGCGGGAGAGGGACTGGTTGATCGTTGTAAGATTAATGCGAGATAAATGTCAGATAAAATATCATGTCAATGTGTCTGTTGTGCGATATTGTAGCGAGACAACACTAAAAAGTCACCAACGGTGCGCACTGTCACAAGCAGTCACCGTCTCGATATGACCTAAATATGAGTTAAAGGACATTTAACCCCCGCAATAAAACAAACAAATAAGTTAACTTATTGGCAACACTCATGTCCTAGATAATGCATGTAATACCGTTATAATAGATACGTTTTCAAAGAATCATTTTCACCTTTGTAAAGAATAAAATAATGAAATAGCTTCAACAAACGAAACAATATTACCTAACAAACAAAAACGTCATCGAAAATTCAATATCAGAATGAATGGCCAGCTAGAACGGGAATTCAAAATGACGTCACACTCACCAAACGAGTGGGCCGGTTGATTCGAAACCAAGCCTGGAATCTTGAACGAGGTTTTCTCACATTAAAAATTGGTTAATTCCTTTTATAGATATCATATGTTTTTGCGGCTAGTTTCAGTTTACGGTTTTGTAGTTTTGTAAACTCTAAAGACCAAAATCCTATAAACACTGTCTAAAAAAAAAAATTGATTTATGTACGTACCGCGGGCGGGTCCACGGCGGTGGCTGGCATTACAGCAGGTACTGATATCGTGCGCTTCTGTCCTGTAAATCGACGCTTCCTGATGTGCTGTCTCAAACTTCTGCTTGTAAACTAAAATCACAAAACATAACGGATTTAATGTTAACGAAAAAGTTGATAAAATAACAAAATCTGACAATTTAAGCAAAAAAACAACATGCGAAGCAAATTCACCTAACACAAAGTGAAAGTAAGCATGCTGTTTAAGTTAAGAAGATCCCATTGGGCCTTTTTTGCCATTGATCGTGTTACAACAGCAGTATGAATATTTGTATTCTATATTAATTTGCATAAACGTTATTTTAACACTTAATACTCCATGCCCTGAAAGTGGCAATAAATGCATGCTTCATTATATTTGCCTTTTCATAAAAAAAGCTTCAACATGTTTCTTTCTTTTATATTTATATATTCTTATAATACATGTATTTTTAGATGTTGCGTTTTTGTATCAATACTCGATAATCCCAAATTAAACCAAAAGATTAAAAAGGACCTGTCAGCACAAACATTGCACTCATATAGACACTTATCAATTCGACCATTCATGTGTGTGAAACATAAATTACAATTTTAGCGGTTTCCCTTTTAATGTTTTGTATGTATGTACCATAATTCTAAATACAACATAGAACGGTTATAAAGTCAATCGATTACATACAGTGAACTCATATTGACAATTTTTAGTTTGATTATTCATGTGTGTGTAACTTGTTACAATTTTAAAATTATTTTTTTTAATAATAAGGGCTAAACGTCACTTCCAGAGTATTTCACCGATATCGTGACAAAATACCAAAGATGAAAAAACAAACGATATCTTTATTTTTACTGCAATACTTTGATGAAGCGTTGCAGAAAAATTTGTATTAGTTGAAACTTGATCTCAAAAACTGCGTATCAGAGAAGTGTTTTTAAAAACTAAGTTTTGTTTGAATGATAAGTAAAACACGATGTGTCAATCGTAAATGACTCTACTGATATTGTCGTGAATATATGTAAATACCGTATACCTGGAAATTTTCGACCCAGTTTAATTTTCGCCATTTTCGCCCTTAAATGAGAGAGCGAATTACAGTAATAACGAACATTTTCAGCCCCATTTCTTTAAAATCAAGTGATCTGAAGGACGAATTTAACAAGAAGTGAATGTGTTCTGTTGCCAAATGGCGAAAATATCTAGTACGTGCCTCTTTTCCTGCATACTTCGCGGCGTATCTAGCAGTGCAGTCTGTGGCCTTGGAATCTCCACCAGACACCGTTACGGTAAAGAAAGGACATCTTCCCCCGGGACAGTCTTCCATTCCTACGTCAGAATATGCAACCTGGCTCAAGAGCTTGAAGAAGACGACTCTGAAACAGATATACCGAAATAGCGTGTTAATTAATAATAAGGAAAGCAGTAAATTCGAGAAACCAAGATGATATTTAAAAGCCGTCAGTCTTTGGGCATTGGGCAAACAAAAGGAAAACGTGGGACGAAAACAGAAACGAATCAAAATACAGTTATTAAGTTAAAAAAGAAACATCACGAACATTTCAGTTTTATATATAACTAGATGTACGCAATCACAAATATACATATACCCGCACTCAGCTTCCCTTCGAAGAACTCAATCCAAGCATGCGCAATAATACTAAAAAAAAATATCATTCTTTAAAACAGTTATAACAATTTCTCAAGATAACAAGTTTTTCTACTTTTTTTGTTGTTTCTCCCTAAAAATAGCTCAAGTAAAAGATCCGAAGCTGATATGCACATCAACAACATATACTCCAACATCCTACTAAATTTCTTCATTCGTCTTGGAGGAGTTCCCTTGACAACAGTTTAAAAAAAACCTTTTATTTGAAAATTACATTTTCAAAAACTTCAAAATCAGCCATTTGTTTCAAAAACATGTCTAATATGTTAAATAAGAATCTGAAAGGAAACGGCATATCAAATATTAAAAAGAAAAAAATTATTTTTAAGAAAACAAAAATGCAATCTGATTCATGTCTCCTATAAATATGATATCATAAGAGGAAGGAACCAAATCTCAGTGTGATACAACCCGTCCCGAGCCCCAGATCTTGCTCGAAGCTGCCGTCATTAATGGACGCAAGAGAAGAATTAATTTTGAATAGACAAGACTTCAGCAAATCAAGGCTACAGGGCCAAAGAGGGAAACGGTGACAACAAATTCACGATGGTTATGATGTTCAAAAACCATACCCAATAATAAAACAAAATTGTCTTGCCAAAATTTTAAATGTGAGCGTAGTCAGTTATAGCATTTTCTCAAAATACAAATTTGTTGGACAATTTCGGCTGTTTTTCAAAAACAAATTGCGCAAATCATAAAACCAAAACTGATATGCACATCTACATCATAAACTCTAACATCCTATTAAGTTTCGTTGAAATTCCTTCATCCGTCTAGGAGGATTTCCTCTGACAATAGTTAATTCTCAAAAACCATTTTCTTTAAACATTTTCAATTTGTTTTACAAAAAAACTTCAAAACAGCCATTTGCTACCAAAACCAATCTAATATGTTCATTAAGATTCTTAAAGGAAACTGCGTACCAAATATTAAAAAGAAAAAACTATTTTTAAGTTAAAGCATTTTCTCAAAATACCCATTTTTATTTGACAATTTGGTTGTTGGTTAAAAATTTATTGCACAAATCAAAAAACCGAAATTCATATGCACATCTGCATCATATACTCTAACATCCTACTAAGTTTCTTTGAAACTCCTTCATCCGTCTAGGAGGAGTACCTCTGACTAGGATCCAGGCGGACTGACAGACGGGCGGACAGACGGGTGCTTCACATTGAACCTAACTCGTTACGTATATGTTGATATCTATTTGTTATACATAATTACCTTTTTATAAAAAACAACATTTTGATTTTACTGGTAAAGCATTATCTGCGTGATATATTTATAGTTGTACAAACAACCATGCAAATAAAGTAATTTATTTTGTTTTTCTACCTCGCCATACAACTTACAAATAAGAATAATATATTCATATGTTTCACTTCCCTTCCTAGAGATATAATTTAAGTTTGCATTATGGTAGAAGAACTGTCGTGTAATTATAAAATGTTAAGTCAACTTTCTTGCATTTCCTGCAGACAAGGATTTGATTGTCTTGTTCAATTGCACATACCAATTTATAAATCAGAACATCTGAATACTTCCATTCATCAGTAATTGGATTGGTGCGAAATGAATTTGCTGTCTATAATACATGTTTATTAGTCGATTACAACGTTGCAACTTACGTCGAGTTGTAGAATACAAAATTGCAACACTGAGACTTGCCACCCATATTTATATAAAATATGTAAAAGAGAAAAAACCCAATATTATGTATGAGACATCCTCGTCCCTCATTCCAGGTCTAGTTTCTAATCATCTGTCATAATCGGATGCTCAAGAGAAAATGTATTTATGAATCCAAAACAGACACGACCTCGATAAATCCAAGCTCTGAAGCAAAAGGGATACAAATAAAATAGCATATGTCTAAGTTGTGTAAACTTTGTTTTATGACATTATGACAATGAAGTTAACTTACCCAACATCTTCGTCCTGAAAGTAAATTTCACCAGTGTCGTCATTTATGACGTCATTCAAACTACACGCTCGACTACCTGCGGCCCAGGCACCGTAATTTTTGGGTCTGACAGATACAACTGAATTCAATGGAACGCACACAGCGAAAACCATAGTGTTGTGCCTGAAATAGATGTTATATGAATTGATTATTTATCATATGATAAGCCCTTCGGCTAACAACTGTATTTAACATTACTTGCATTTAAAGATAGACTTAAATCGAAAGATATTTTCATTTAGGTTGACTGAAAATCTGAGTCAGGAGGGGACTAAGAAACCGTCACTAACATCAACGGGCGAAAAGAAAAGAATGTACAGTCAAACCTGTCTATAAAGACCACCCAAGAAACCATACAAAAGTGGTCTTTATATGGAAGTGGTCTTTATAAATAGGTAAACATAAGTGTAATTAGACTTCAAGGGACCTGATTTTAGTCGTCTTTATGTACAGATGGTCTCTTTATAGAGGTGGTCGCTAGAGCAGGTTGCACTGTAATTAGACTTTAAGGGACCTGATTTTAGTCGTCTTTATGTACAGGTTGTCTCTTTATAGAGGTGGTCGCTAAACATCACAAAAACATTCGAGGCCAATCATCATTACTGAACGACTTGGGATGTGTATTCAACAACTGTTATGGTGTGGTTAAACCGGTTAACGGGACCCCAACCTTCCTATTTAACCTGCAATGAAAGGGACTCAAACCATAAATATTTAAAAGTTCAAAAGAACATCGTTTTTATCACAATAGTAATATTCAAAGTACATGCCATTCATCAGTGATGTTCTTTCAATACGTCGACCCACTACAATGAGTAGCAATTACGAAAAACTAAGACTTAGTCAAACATCCTATGTCAAAGTATATGGACACACCAAAGGCTAACGGGAACGTTCACCATAACTCTCAAACAAATATAAACTTTAAACTAAAATGCAAAAACATCGCTAACGTTAATATGTTCTTCTCATCTGACCTACTACCAAAAAAATGAATGCGACAAACCTAGACATAGGGTCAAGAGTTCTATGTCCATGTCTGTAGACAAATCCAAGGCTAACGAGAACGTTCAACAAAACCCCGAAACAATAAGGATTTTTAATTTTACTGCAAAACACCGTGATCTTTTACATGTTTTTCGAATTTGAAACACGTAACACATTCACAAAAGTAGACCTGAATTCAAAAGTTGCATGTCCATGTCTGTGGACAAGCCGAAAGAAAACGGAAACGATAACCAAAAAAAATATATGTATTAAATTGATTAAGTTTCTAAATTGAAAAATTTCTAACACTAGCAGAATTGTTACAGAGGTAGGTCTATATAAATTGCATCTTAAGGAGAGGGCTCAAGATGTTTGCCTGCTGCTCAATTTCTATTGCAAATTGTTTTATTATTATTGAATTTAAAGAAAAATGTCGTTTTAGACATCCAGAATTGTTCGTTAATAACCTGTAATATCAATATTACTATATACAGAACACAACAGGAAGATTGCCCACTATAGTTAGCATATTTATGCAATCAAATAAAATTAATTCAAATTAATGGAAAAAACGTAACAACTATGGTGGCTATGGAAGGTTATAACCATCTTATAAAATCATGTCGACATTTTGAGATAAATTACTGAGTTTATGTCGATATATTATTATAAAGTGTTGCCTTATGTCGTAATTTTGAAATATTTTATTAAGTTAAATCGACATGTTTCAATAAATTGTAACATTATGTCGACATGTTGATATAAAATATCACGTTATGTCGACAACAGTTACTTTTTTTCGTCATATTCAATGCAACATGTCGACATAACAAAATGGTTATAGCAACATTTCGACACAAAATATATCAATATAGCAACATGCCGATGGCAGCTTTATGCCACCATAAATAATGCACAAACCTCAATTTGATGATAAATTTGTTAGATGAAAAAATGAAATATATGAGCAAATAATTTGTAATTGTCAAATACTTAAACTGGAAATGTTGCAGTTACTTTAAATTCAATACAGGCTTACTTATCTATTCCTCTGGTTCCAATAATGAACTCTTTCGGTTGTGCAATGTCGAACTTCGCCAAGTAAACATAACTGTTTCCCAACATTACGAGTGTAGGACCGCGGTCGGCCATTGTGGTAGTCCATTGTGCTCCCCTCATGTCGTCCGTTCTATACAGTGTAATTTCATCACGATTCTTTTGCTTGCTATACATGAAAAAAATCTACAGAAAGCAAATGTCAAATTTAAATTAGTGTATAAACAACATAATTAAAATAATCATATAATTATGAATCTAATTAAACAAATAGATTTAAATATATTGCCATATACCGGAAAGACACGGAAGCATCGCGACACGTGTGTAGCAGATAAAGCTTGCCATATCGGGAGCACCTGGTTTCGATTCTAGTTTTTAATAGAAGTTCGTGATGTTTCCTTTTTTAGTTAATAAATGTATATTTGGTTATTTTGTCCGTGTACGTCCAACGTTTTCCCTTTATTTGCCCATGTCCATGGACCTACGGCTTTAGAATATCGTCTTGGTTCTTGAATTAACTACTTTATACGATGTATAAGTTCCGAGGTTACGAGCGAAAATCTATAAAACCGAGTAACGGAATAAAAACAAAAGTCATTGACTATCCATCAACTGCTGCTTCAACTGATTCAGCACCAGGATAAAAAAGGGATTTAAGCTGCGTCACAACACATATGAAGAATAACTATGCACACTGACATGCTTAGGAATCTAAGTCCACAGTAAACCAAACGTTGGTGTTAAATTGGTCAGGAATAAATTACATGGTACAGAGCATAATTTATTCATAAGTCGTCACGCATTGATAACTAGTCTTGGGGATCGTTGAGGCGTCAATTTATTTCGTTTGCTTCTAGTACTGAATTGATTGATGCGATTTTTCTAGGTTTGTCAATTTCTCTCGTTCCGCCGATGTCTCTCGTTCTGTCATTGTCACTCGTTCCGTCGATGTCTCTCGTTCTTTCACTGTCTCTCGTTCTGTAAATGTATCTCGTTCTGTAAATGTATCTCGTTCTGCCGATGTCTCTCGCTCTGTCGATGTCTCTCACTGTCTCTCGTTCTGTCACTGTCTCTCGTTCCGTCGATGTCTCTCGTTCTGTCACTGTCTCTCGTTCCGTCGATGTCTCTCGTTCTGTCGATGTCTCTCGTTCCTTAAATGTATCTCGTTCTGTCGACGTCTCTCGTTCTGTAAATGATTCTCGTTCTATCGATGTCTCTCGTTCTGTTGATTCCACTCGTTCTGTGTTTTTGCATGGATTTGCAGAAACACACTATTCACAAACAATGTTGTTAGTTTGACGTCCACAAAACACATTCAAAGTAAAGTTTTACAGAATAGCAATTGATTCAGATGGAATGACAAAGAGAGAATAAAAACGCCAGCAAACATGAAAAACAATTAAACTAATAACAAAACATCACACTGATATACAAGGCAACATACCACTGCGAAACAATTTGTCACGTTCATTGACGAATGTTTTTAAGTGTGTGATTAACCCGGTTAATATGAAAAATCATATCTGATATCATATTAAAAATATTGTTAAAGCGGGCAGACGTTTTAGGGGTGTTTTTATTGAATTCTACATCGGAGGTACCACTGTCTAAAACATAATTAATGTGAATATAAAATCAACTCAACTGATTAAAGTACAATTTCCAATATTTTTTTTCTATGCAACGGAGGTAACTATAATTAACGTGAAACAATGATATAAAGTTAAGTTTTTAACTTGGATTTGTTTGAAAACAAACAATAG
>JAUMGZ010210673.1:0-22456 GCA_032359645.1 Pododesmus macrochisma | reverse complement strand
GGAGGAGGAGGAGGAGGAGGAGGAGGAGAAGAAGAAGAAGAAGAAGAAGAAGAAGAAGAGGAGGAGGAGGAGGAGGAGGAGGAGGAGGAGGAGAAGAAGAAAAAGAAGAAGAAGAAGAAGAAGAAGAAGAAGAAGAAGATGATGATGATGATGATGAGGGGAGGAAACATATTACACACAATATTTCCCCTACTTGTACAAAAAAAGCATATAATGTTTTGTGTGTATATAACATTTGTAATTTAAACATACTTATATTGTCCTTTTCTGATTGTCGCGCTGCTTTGATGTCCTGTAATTCTTTCTGTAGTGTTGCATGTTTCTCCTGTACCTCTTGTTGTAGTATTTCATGTTTCTCTTGTAGTTCTGCTCGGTGTGTTTCTTGATTCTCCTGTTCAAATAGTCGCGCTTTTTTTATGTCCTGTACCTCTTTTTGAAGTGTTTCGTGTTTCTCCTGTACCTCAATTTGTAGTCTTTCTTGTTTTCCGTGTACATCGTCAATTTTCTATATTTTGTTAAAAAAATAAAATCAAAAATGTTTTTCCGACATGACAGTTGAATAGTATATTTTAAATTTTACATCAACCTGATAATCTACAATGATATAAATGTTTCTGATTTCGTGACCTTACAATTGCGTTTTGTTTACAGTTATTTGTATCTACCTAATTCTACAAGTATATATATTATGATGAAGTTTTATGTATCCAAAATAATTTAAAAATGTGAAGTGCTAAGAACAAACCCCAACACCTTTTTTATATTTCCCAGCATTTCTCCATCTAAGAAGCAAGTTTTTAACTCATTCATGTCTCTTTTCGCTTTAATCTGAAAATCCGAGCTGTCGATGATTTCTAAAAGTGCTTCTAGTTGTGTGGTCAAATCCTTCCATAGATCTTCAAACTTCGAATCACTTATCGCTGCTTTTGTGGAATGGGCGATACCTTCGTTACGTATTTTTCTAACGTCGTGTAACGGTCCTGCCAGTTGTAAAAGTTTTAAAACAAGATCAGGATAAGAACTTTGTACAGTGAGAAGTAAAATACCTGAAGACGGAGAATATTTGCAACAACAAATGGGATTTACACACGGTACGGGAGATTATGTATATAGCATGTCCCATTCGTCTTTACTGATTATATTGTTTCCTTTTGGATCGACCTTACATTTGCAACATCTTCGTTTTTCACATGAATGGAAAAGAACATGGTCATGTCTCCTAAGAAATTCTTCTATTTTCGCTGACTTATTGTAGAGTCTTGAGAATGCGTATTCGGCCACATCAGGTAAATTCGTAATGAGCGAACAGGCACGTGTAACATCACATATATCAACCTTAATCCCGGTTTTTGCAATAAAAAAATCGTGACTATTCTGATCTGAATGTCCCGAATGCTTGTTGCCTCTAGTTGTACGTTCAAACAAAGTATTCCATTCTGTTTCTTGTATAACCTTAACAAACGATATGTTGCATCCAGGTGTGCAACATTTCGAACTTTTGTGCCGCTTATGAAACAGTTCATGTTTATGATCATTAAGAAAGTCTTCAAATGATTGGCCTCGCTGACTATAATACTGGTGAATTATTTCCCTAAGAATTGACCCAGCATGACTAGAAGACAGGATTGACAGTCTGCAAAAACGTCGATGATCTTCTTGTATCTTATATGTCGCCATACCTCCACCTAAATAATGGAAGTAATTGATAACGAATGAATCACAGGGGTCACACAGGGGTCAAAAAGGGGTCACATGGGACGTTACTAATCAGAAAACTATTGTTTACGCAGACGTTATTTATCAAGTGTTTCAAAATAACAAGTAAAACAACAGCAGATGTCCTTCGGGCGTGAAGGTATCCATGTTATTATCCTGTATATCGTATAATTCCCCATTCTAAGGCTAATACTATAAGTATCCTGAAGACATCAATTATATGGTAGTATTTACCATTATAAGGCATTATATATACTATACGTAACATGTAGGCATACATTATATGGTATTATTTACTAATCTAAGGCATATATACTATAAATGAAAATTATGTTTTAAAGGACTTCCACCTTTCATAGATAATTTAAATATGCTGAACGTATACTTGCCTGAAGTCAGACTAACGTAGGCAGTAACACATTATTTCTAATAAGTGATGATATTAATACGTTCACTAAACATTTTATATTGATTTTTGAGGGTTTCTGTAATGCTTTCAGAACGAAAATTACACTGAATATCAAGTTTACGTAACAAAGCAAGACAACTCTTAATATATATATAAATACTTCTGTAGGGAGCATAATATCTATCAATTACGGACATTTATTGGTTTAACATCCGCGGTGGTTTTAACGTAACGAACCTAAATTGCAATAATAATGAAATATTGGCGTAGAGTTGTATACACGCGTTCTTATTACAGTTTTATAAAACAAAGAATATTTGTCTCAAGCCTGTAGATTGTTATTCACAGGTCTATAAACACAAGATAAATATTCTAATGTATGCGTCGTCACTCGACTTGATTGTTTGTGACCTTCCTTCCCCAGCTGTGTTATTATATATAATTTACTGTGTGTGTAATAAACAGCTGAACATGAATAATATATACAATATAACAGACAACGATTTTGTCTAGCTTGTAGTATTTAAAAATCACTGTCACTAAACTTATCACTTACTGAACAGGAATCCCCACAATTCAAATTAAGAAATTGGAAATGAACCTTGGTGGACACAAATGAGAAATAGTTAAGTTCATAATTGGATGGATATAATTATGGTTTTGGACACAACATAACATGACAGTAAACGTGTTCAGTTTAATTCCCTTGCAGGAGCATATTTGTATTGAGGGAAAAACAACCTCTGCCCAGGACTATCACCGTGACATAAACAGTCACACATATTCAATTTGAATAACTATAATTACTACAGTTCCTGAGCAATGGTATTTGTAATGATATACTTTCATTTTCCTGTGGTTTCCTGTCGTTGATATATCTAAGTCATGACTCTACATTCCATACACCGGAATTACACATAATCAATGCGACGGGTAACACAAGTGTAAAAGAGAACGCTCACCATATCGCAAGCACCTGATTTCACTTCTAGTTTTTGAATATAAGTTCGTGATGTTTCGTTTTTTATTTCAAAAATGTATATTTGTCTCTTTTTCTGTGTGCGTTCCACGTCTTCCTTTCGATTGCCCATATCTATTGACCTACGGCTTTTGAATATCGTCTTGGTTTTTCATATTAACTACTTTTCTAAAAACATGTATATCTTCCCCTTCCAGAACGTTAAAAACGGTATATTCCTAGCTCGGGTTTGGGTCAAAAGCGAAATATTTTCACTCATTTAGGCTTTCGTTTTGTTGATTCCTTTCATTATGTTTTAATGTATTTAAGATGTGATATATACTTTTATACATATGTTATGTGGAATTTATTTGTCATGAAAAAATATATATGGCAAAAATATGGGTGAGTATTTCATATATATTCATATATATATGCAACGTTTGTATATTTTATATATTCTTTGGAAAGATTGTGTCAATGCATCGAACTTTAAAAGATCTTAAATGAAAAGGCAAACAATTGGATAAAATGATTTATACCTTTTAAGATAGCGAAAAGGAGAAAACCTTCGACATCGATATCACGGCGATAACAAGGCGTTGATTGTATGATTGTCTAGAAAATCCAATGAAATCCTTCTTTGGTCTGATGTTTTGAAGTCATTTTGATTTTTTTCACAACGTCATATCACTGTCAATAATAAAAGCGCTTGCTTATCTAACCCTAGGGTGGAAATAGAGAGATCTCACACGGGAAAACTCTATCAAAGGTGTAAGAAATAATAGTTACACGAATTCCACTATAGTTTATTTTTGTCTTTTTTGAAGTAAGATATAGTAAACATATCTTGTGACTTGTTTTTAAACATTACATTGTTTACAAGCATAACGATGTATGAGTGTAAGGGTATGGCAGGGATTAGGTTAAACTCTGCTTTCAAACAAATTATGTCATACTTAAACAAGTAAACTATGTTGATTGACTTATCAGATCTTAAGAGTAATAAATTCTTATGAAAAGTACCAACATTCATTTTTTTCAAATATGATCAATAACAAAAGAGTTTGATTTCATAATATAGTTTGTTCGCACACTCGTAAATCCTTAAGTTATGGTAGGTTGAAGGTCAGCAGGTTGATAACGATTTATAGCGCTCAGGTAGACATTACACATCAGCGTCAATTGAAGAGCTATAATCTGTTACACTTTGCATTGCGTTCAGTGTCTTGCCGGTTTGAGATAATAAAGTTCACTTTGCTCGTGACAAGTATTGATGCAACTTCGAATCCAATGTACACATACTGGTTAGTGACTCAACTGTTGGCTATGTGGGCTCGGTATAAAGACAAGTACTTGCGTTGACCAGATTATAGATAACGAAGAGGAAATACACGCGTAAACAACATAAAAATAATTGATATTGTACAATGATGCATCAGGTACAGGACATAATATAAAAAAGGCCAGAGACGAAATAATGTTCTTTTGAGGCATTTATTAATGATTGTTCATATTTTTAAAAATAATGCGTTTAATTGTAATTAAAAAGATTTGTTAGAAAGACAAATAGTTGACACAGTAATTTTATAAACTAATACAGCGTATTTACTACTTAGAGCCCTTTCTCATTCTTATAGTAAATATTATGAATATAAATCAGCTTCTTTTATGGCTGAAATGACATAAACGGGTAGTGGGCTATGCATAATTAATTAAGAATGATTATTTACAGTTTTATATACTTTTTATGAAACACTTTTGTAAACGGAGTTTTGGGTTTGTGTTATTGAATTAATGACAATGTGTACAAGGAATAATATCAATGACCACATACCTTATCATTCCTTCGAACGATTCATGTAAAATTGATACATGAAATTTTTGTGATTTCTTTTATATATTTTTGTTTCTTGTTTGAATTATTTTGGTTAGACATATACATGATATCATTAATAGAGTGTATCGTAACTCGGCATACATTGTTAAAAGAGGGGAAAACAAGTCGATGACCCTTATTTTTTTCATATATTTAGCAATAATTAAGACTGAAGAACATATAAAGACATTTTCAGAAAAAATCTAATTAATAATTTAAAATATTTGCTAACCAGTGAGCCTACTTTGTTTGATCTGTCCTTATAATCCTATTACTGGGTATATGTTGAGGAAAATATGTAGACACATCCATTTGAATTAAAATGTTGACCATTAAATATAACGAAATTCAATGTTGATGATGAACAACATTGGTTTGACTTGCTGTTATAAACGTTGCATGGTTCTATTGCATTATACTTGGCTGTGTTGTATGGAAAATTAACCTTAAATACTTTGTAGTTTGATTTATTAGTTTCAATCAGCATCTGATCGCAGAGTTACAACAGCAACACCAAAGCCAACCTAAATTGCCAAAATTAATGATAAAACAAAGTAGGGGATTAGGATTAGGGAGTTAACACTCACTCAGTTATGTGTCAGGAGAAAATACTTAAATAGCTTAAAGCCAAAGAACTTCAGCAAGGCTAAATGCCATATTAACAGTGTTTATAGGTAGATCACACTATCACAGTCGCTTGCTGTGGTCCAGTTATCTTCACACCAATTATAACACATGGAAATATCAGTTGTCTCTTTGAAACAGCATATAAGCCAAACTGTATCAGGTTTCACACAAACCATTTACATAACTATACATTATTGATTGAAACTGAATGAACAACAATATGAAATTTTTTTAAAATATGTTAAAATGTATAAATACAATTTTGTTTATTCACATATTCCCACTTCTGTCGAAGATATAGAACTCCAGTTCGATTTGAATTAAGAGTTGTAGCTTTTATCCCATAATGAAAAAGGTTTTATATATTTCATGTTTTACATTTACAGTATTTTAAATTAATAAGAGAGACTTGTGCAAGTACACTGAACACATTTCTGTGACCCTCGATGACAGAGGCGTTGCGTCAAGTGTTATCATCAGTAGCAATTAAAAGGGGCAACACACGTGTCCTTGTGATAGGTCCAGCCAACATCAGACTATATATCTCAGTTAGCATTTTCTTCCTGACAGGCTGTACTTTGGGCTTTAAATTATTGCTATAACAACAGTGTGAGCTCAGACATAACTAACAACCAGAAGGACATATATCAGGACCTAGTCTTATCGATAAAGAGAGCTTTTCACTGGAGTCCTTTGTTGAGTCCCAGTAGAATTGTTAGGAGGTGTGCAATGACAAAGTTTATGCCAGTATGAGTCGGTAAATGAACCCAATACTAGGCATGCAGTACATCTCACTACAAGAGGAGCATAGCTACGTTTCAGGAATTACAAGCGTGCAAACGGGGCATCTTTAAATGTTATATCGTAATTAAATCACTTACTTGTTAATTAATGAATGTCTGTAGCAAATTAATCATGCCATCTATCTTCCTAGGTTGCTAACTGGCCACTGCCTTTACTTAACGTCCGCAGCCATGGTGAAATCTTTAACATAAAAATGATTAAATAATTGAAGGTTTAAAAAAGCAAGGAGGACAATACAAATAATGTTATGTGATATTAACATTGATCATTCTCGGAAAAGACATTTTTTAAACAGTTGGGAAATTGTTTGTCTATCCTTTTGCATTGTATTTGAATATAAAAATGATGATTTAGAAATGCGAAATAATTTATATTCAAACTATGTATAAAGTTATTATGCTTCATCCTATGTCTACAAAATGGTCGCTATAAAGGTTATCAGTGTAACGTCCGGGTTAAAATGTCTAAAAATGAAGAATATAACATAGATTGTCGCATAATGTATAACAAGTGCAATATCAGGAACTGCGAGAACATATACTCACTTCAAATTGGGTGATCCTACCCGGCATTTAAGCTCTTGACAGCATAGCTGTCAACTCAAATATTATATTTCAGCTTGGTGTCTAGCACAATGGAGACCATTCTTATAGCATATCATATATATGTATTTGTTTCTCACTAATCATACTTAACACACATAAGCCTTTTTATATCGGTCATATATATGTTACATTTTGATGAAATGTCATAGAATAGCAAATCGAAAAACCAAGATGATATTCCATAGGTCATATTGATTGAAGGAATAATGTGATGCGTTATTATGAAACAAAAGACAAACGAAAAATAACAGCATATGCGGGATAAAAATTCGGCGTATAAAATCACATCAAATTGATATAAAAATGCAATACAATTCCCATTATGCATTTACAAATGTCCTTTAACATTAATTTCCTGCTTGGCAGACATTGCATTGACGACCAGACATGAATCGACAGATATATAAGCGGATGCATGCATGCACCGATAACAATGTGAATCACTGATAAAGCGACATTATGTATTGACTTTAACGATGACACACATACACATGTTAAGACATTACTTGTTAACTTCCTATATCACTTTCACCTAGTATACGTGGACGCATACGATGTAGTATTTGAAATAAATGCATTTGAAATACCAAAAAGATGCATATATTTGTCAAGGAACATTCTAGAACAACGGACACTTAAACACTCTATGTCTACCCAGCAAAGCCTTGTCTAAGTAAGTGCATTACAAATGTGTTGATTTGGGTATTGTTGAAGCGTTTTCCATCGATAAACGTATTGAATAAGAATGTTATATCCAAATATATTATGTAAACAATACAAAAATGCAATCTAAAACATGCCTCTGATAAATGTGACAGTTTTTTTTAGGAAAAGGCAAAACTTCGTGTGAGACACCCCCGACGCGAACCCTAGATCTAGCTTCGCAGTAGCCGTCATGAATGGACGCTATAGAGTAAATTATCTTCGAAAAGACCAGACTTCGGTAAATCAAAGCTACAGAGCCAAAGGGGAAACGGTGACAAAAATGCACGATGGTAATATACAAAATTGTATTGCCAAAGCGTATTCTTCTGGACACGTGTTTCGAACAACCAAATTCTCATCAGTAAAGGGGACGTTATAATGTATATAGAATTAAATATTATCAGACAGACAGACAGACAGACAGACAGACAGACAGACAGACAGACAGACAGACAGACAGACAGACAGACAGACAGACAGGAAGGCAGGCAGGCAGGCAGGCAGGCAGGCAGGCAGGCAGGCAGGCAGGCAGGCAGACAGACAATAAAGAAAGAAAGAGCCAAAATATGCTTCAAACACAACAATTTAGAATACAGGTTAGTAGGCAACTGTATCTTCTTAGGTCCGAAACACAAAAACAACTGGCATATTATTATGAATCGGGAATAAATGACGACGTGCCTCACACACAGCAATGACTTTTCGGGAAAGGTTTAATATAACAAGTGTTCCGAAGCAATTGCGAATGGCCACCATCGTGGCTAGGCCACCTGCAGAGCCAACCCCAAAGTGGATGGATAGGCCTTTTGGTTTCTGTTTAAATTTTCTAAAAAAACTTTTTGAGAGTTTTAATACTGAGCTCTGGACGACTGATTTGGATTTATTCCAATACAAATAATCCAACACACATTTTAGATAAGCAAATATAATTTGTGAGACGTTTGTGTCAGTAAAGGATACTTGAGACATTGATTAAATCATGATACTTATTTTCATTTTATACTATCATAAAAAGATCTGTTTGTGAAGTGATGTTTACCCAATATACACACATTTGAACAACAAAACAAGACAAGTTTGGTTATGTTGTGGTCTAAACTGAGTATCTTTTGTACACATATGCTAATATCATGTGATTATAAGCCAGTGTGCTTTACAGAATTTCAACGAAAGCAATGGTGTTAAAACTTTGACTTCCTAATTAGTAGCTTTGTCGCAAACGTCCTCAAATTATAGTTTTGTTTCACAAATGATGATACCAACCGACCGACCAGTCCACCCATCCACATCAACTCCCACCCGCTAGTGTCTAGCTAGTAGGCTATTTATTAAACTATACACAAATGAAACTCATACGTTCGCTGTTTGTCGACGTATTTGAGTGTGCTCCAGGAGAAAAATACTCTCTCAATACACCTAGGTCCAATGCATGTTTCGTTTTCTAATATTTTTAATTTGAGATTGTTAACAACTCTAAAAGTCTACTTTTTCCAATTAAAATATTCTGTCTAAATATCAACATATAACCCCGCCAACTTAAGTGAAAAACATCTTCTCAAAGACAAGAAAATTTAGAATTTAAGCTGAAGTAAAACACACATTTTCAGTCATTGATGGTTTGAAAAAAGGATACATGTATAAAAAGGTCGGGTGTTAAAATAAATCAGCAAACCTTCCCTCAACTACTGAATCACTTACTGTTATTTTCAAAATGACAAACTAAACTCGTGTTAGGGAGAAAACTCCACGTTGATCCCAGACGCTGCGGTAAAATCATCGTACTTATCACAATCGATAGACAGTAACATAAGATAAAATAAACCATTGAACAATTATCGTTAAGCAATTTCAATTTAAATCAAACATATTGATTTACTCATCATTTACGAACAATTGACATAAACACATAAACGTAGTCAAGTAATAAAAGACCACAAGACTATCAATACCAAGTAAATTAGCGTAATCAAGTAATACAAGTCCATTAGATCAATACCAAGTGAATGAGCGTAGTCAACAACAAAAAGAAATAGGATCAACAGAACAAACAATAGCTTCATCAAAAAGTCACCACAAGAACTAACCAGCTAAATCAGACTGTTTTAGTTTGGGCATACAACTTACGTCAAACTAACCAAATGAGTGAGAGGACCCCGCCCTTGACCCGAAGCTAAGCTCCAAATCAACCGTCAATCAACAGACTCGAAGGGGAAAACGAATTTAAAATAGATATACCTCGATAAATCAAAGCTCTGAAGCAAAGGAGGGATGAGGAAAAATCACGATAGTAATGAAGGACAAAAACCACACCAAAATAATACTATAAAAAGTAGTCTTGTCAACATTTTAGGTATGCACGGAGTCAAACAGGAATTTTTAAACGTATTCCTCTGGACACATGTTTCGGACAAACCAGTCCTCATCAGTAAAGGTGACGATATAACATTATTTATAATTTTGATATTATCTATGACGAATTCGTGACCGTTAATGTGGTACAGACCTCGAACCAATATACGAAGTTCATCTCTATCACATGTTGGCATTCAGCAAAGCTCAGTAGTGATACCAAATGAATATACTATAAAGAGAGTCAATCGACAGCAAATGTTCTGTATGAAACAGTATGAAACACAAAAATAAAAACTCAAGTAATGAAAGTCCATAAGATAAATACCAAATGAATGCATATAGCTCAAATATAGGTTTATTTGTGTATCTAATGACATAAATATCCAACTAATTACACAAAAAAATAAGAGTAATAAATGTCGCTTTGTAACGTTAATCAATATTTCATAAAGACATTCGAACCCAATTTGTTAGCTTGTTGCGTTGATATTAATGTAATGGAAGTTTAAGTTTAATTAATGTGAGTTGCTGTGCTTGGAGTCTCTAACCTACTTCCGTCGTTTTGCGGTCAAAGATGCAAGCGAATGGGTGTATATAAATGAGTTAATACAAAAAGCCAAGCCAATATTAAAACAGCTGCATTAAAACCTACTGTTTCATGGACTCAAGTTAGATTATCATTAATAATGTATGCTTTATTTAAAGTTCAAAAATGAAGAATATAACATAGATTGTCGAAGTATGTGTAAATAGTGCGATATAAGAAACTGTATGAACATACCCACTTCAAATTGTTCTTGTACCAAGAAAACAAATATACAAATATACATTTACATAATGACAATATCTATATCGAACTCACGTACACATCTTTTCCATTTATGTAAGAATCAACTGTTTTAATGAATAGTCTCTATATAGTTAGGACGAAGTTAGACATTTAAATAGTACACCTTTTAACTGATGCGGGTGTCAATCAGCATGATTCCAGACAATACCAGTTTTCACATTATAAACGAGTCTACAAACGTACCTTCCTAAGTCGGTCCGAATGGATTACTAGTCTTGATGATTGTTGAGATGTCGATTTAATTGTTTGACGCATTTATTGTTTGTTTTTTAATGTCTCTCGTTCTGTTTATCCTAGTATACTGTTTATTAATGTCTTGTTATCAAGACACATGCACTGTTAAGGTTTACTTGATATAAGTTTTGCACGGTATGACACACGCATATTGATCATTCTAATATACCTATGCACACATAACATGTGATTCTAAACAAACATTGCGTCCACTCATATTGATCATGTTTATGATTTGCATGATAACCGAGAGGCTATGGATTTTATTAATGAGAAAAGAAAAAATTTAAATATAAAAGTAACAAATACACGAATGTTAGCACAAAGCTATATTTACAGTGTTTAAAGTTTTATGAGGTAATCAAGAATCGTTCTATTGCTAAGCAACGATAAGTCTTTTCATTAGTTGTAACTATGCATTAAACAGCTATATACACGTCACATTTCGTTATGCATTTGAACCTTTGTTTATTTTAAATTTTTATTTGGCTCGCTCACGATAGGCCGTTATATTAACCTAAACAGTTACGCACGTATGTATCACTTTTAGTGATAACAAATCTGAAATACATAACTCGTGATATGCACCTGAGAGATAACATTCTTTATTTAACACTCTTGTGAAACATTTTGCCCATACATTAAAGCATACTTGAATAATATATCTATTTCGATAATGTGTAATGAAAATGAAGCCCGTTGTTTTTAAAATATGTATACATCTAAACTAGTTCCAATAACGAGGGTATCAGCGTTAATTACTTTATCGACACAAAACATCGACGAAAAACCTATAATATTGTACTTGTATTAATTTCTAAGATGACATTAGCACTGTTTAAATTGCATTATGGATGCATCTGTCATTACAATTACGCTGTATTGGGTTATTTTATTGGACAACAACCCATGATGACGAAATGTTGTGGTTTTATTTCGTTGACAAGTAAGCGATACACCATTTAGTGTTACTACATTGTACATTGTACATACTGTAATAAATTTTACATTTGTTACTGTTAAAATTCTTATTGTTTAGAAAATAGACAAGATACCTAATTCATTGATATTCAGTATTTCAAAACTGGTAAAACAGACTTCATAAATAGAATAGGTAAATATCTAAAACTTGATGGATGGAATGATGTAAAATGTATGGTAAGCAAATTTGTAAATAACTAGGCTTAGTGGTAGGAAATTACGCATACAGTTTGTCATGTAAATGTTATGTAAACTAAAAAAGCATTCTACATTAACTTCCTGTATGGCCCACGCTATATATTCATGGATACATTGTTTATAAGGTTGTTGTGTAGACTAGACGACTTTGCATTATAATAATGTACCTCGGAGAATTTAAGTCACTGATAAGATGATGTTATATGTTTTCCTGAACAATACGCATATACACAAAATTACGACACTATTTCTGTTTTAATTTGTACCTATACCCGAACAATTTTACAATTGTGTTTTAATCATATACAGTCTACATTATATGGTGCATATCATCACTTTTCTAATATAATAGGGACTATAGAAGTAAATACGAAATGCAAAAGCTACGAGTCCATGGACACTGGCAAAAAAACATTCAATGCCCATCTATAAAGACATTGTTGAATAAATGTATTGAAATTAGTTTCATTGAATTATCACAAAGAGTTCAATATCAATAAATATCGTGTATAAATTTGTAATAACCAAATATATAGACTAATGAATACTTACGTCTATATTGCAATGGAGACACATATCGTTATCTCCCTAACATGTACGTTATCTTGGACATGCGCATAATGCGTTTAAAGGTTCAAATAAAGGGTTTTTCCAGCCAAAGTACTTTTGGTTTCTATTTTCTAAAAATCTTGATGAGATTTTAATACACAATTCTACATGAAACACCTGATTGTACATTTATTCAAATTGTTCCCAATATTTTTCAAATCAATATCATATAATCTTTCAAACGTTTGTAAAAGTAAAGGAAACACGAAACGCTATGCTCATTTCCCTTTTATCACTGTTCCCTACCAAAAACTGAACTTTCATTATGGTTTCAGTTATCTTGTTTAAAGATACATACTTGTGTTCCTTTATCTCATTGTATATAAAGTCTCTCAGTTAAATATAAAATAACATGTGGATTAATAAAATAGCTGACCTAAAGCGAGACGTTAGCTGAACAAACAATATATTATATTACCGGATAATGACCAACATACTTGCTACATTCTTGACGGTGCCCACTCAAACAAAAAAATGTTTTTGTTACGTTAAAATATCAATTTATTGGTGGCCCGTCTACGTTTAATATGTTTGTAAAATAGTATGTCTGACCAAATAATATGCATACGATATCTTACTGTTTTAATTTCTTAATTATTGTCATTATACCAAGTCTGGTTGACATTTCGACTCTTTGGTATAAGTATTCATCATTTAAAAACGGTTGTTCAGAGGAATGCATCAATAATTCCCCTTTTGAATCTTCGTGTTTAATTGGAGTTTAACGTAACTTCGGCATTCTGTCATTCATATCACGACGAAAGAATTAACATGAACGACCCAAAAATATAACAGGCTCATAAAGGGGAAACGGAAACGTGCAATGGAAACGATATACATATTTCAGAAATGATGATGTGAACAATCAACGATATAAATGCCTAATCGTTTAGGTTTTTACATAATAAATTGTGCTAGGGGGTTACCCTTTCATGTACAAGGGACCATCACTTAGTGTCTCATTCAAAATGACGTGGTGATATTGATCAGATCTATACGTTTCAACCTGTCTTACTTTGTTGGCCCTACCTGGTATTTAAGCTGTCAACTCAAATATTATATTGCATTGTAGTGTCTAGTACAGCGGAGACCAATCCTATGGTAAATCATATTGATTTGTTTCCCAAACATCATACTTAACAACATTTAGTCTGTTTATTTTAATCATATCTGTGTTGTACATTGATGAAATATCATACGTCATTTACACTGTGTGCCTACCTCAGAGACTTTTGTTTCAATTTCTGTGTTCGTAAAGGTAGGAATTGAATAGAGATTCAATCTTGTTAACATACAATTCTAGTAGGTCTGATCTTAGATGGTGACACATCAGTGTTTTTGACGGTGGAAATGATTGCCATAAACCGGAATGACTTGGACACATTGTGGCGGGTGACACGTGTGTAGAAGGAAACGCTAACCATATCGCGAACACCCAATTTTGCATCTCGTTTGTTTTTTTTATAATAGAAGTTCGTGATGTTTCCTTTTTTCGTTAATAAATGATTATTTGGTTCTTTTGCTGTGTGCGTCCAACGTTTTTCATTTGTTGCCCATAGCCATGGACTTACTACTTTAGAATATGGTCTCGGTTTTTCGTATTCAATACTTGTTTCGGTGTTCACTTTGATTAAAATGGGTTAATTACAGATGGTCGTAAAAATGGACAGGCACATCATTAAATGATATTCGTTCCTGCAACTGAACCCCTTTAGTGGCCATTTTTAAAATAAAAACATTTCAAAAATAATTTCTGTCAATTGAAAAATTATAGAATTGATACATATCGATTGAAAGATTGTTGTGATGTGGTATTATTTGTAATAGTAGACTATCGAAAAATAACAACACATGTGGGATAAAAATACGACGTATAAATAACATAAAATTGATGATAAATGCAAAACAATTCCCATCATGTACTTAACAATTCAATTCAACACTAATTTCTTGCTTGGAAGACATTGTATTGTCAATCAGAAATAATTGGACAGGTATTATATAAGTGAGTGTATCCATGTACCCATGACAAAGTAAATCACTGTTAAAGCGACAATGTGTATTGAACTGTATAAATAACATATAAAATTGTTAACACACACTTCCTATATCACTTGTACCTAGTATACGTGTACACATAACATTGTTAAATAGAATTTTTTAAAAATGCAGTTCACATAAAATATAGATATATATATATATAACCTAATGAATATTTTAGAATAATGGACAACAAAACATTCAATGGCTACACATCAATGCCTTGTTTAGCGTATAAAACAAGAAAAAATAGGATCAACATAAAAAAACTATATAAGAATGACATATCCAAATATATTAAGTAAGGACAACTTACATGTTAATAATGCTGTGGAACTATCCTCTTAAACATATATTTTAATTGTGTGCATGCGTTAACTCTCTTTATAAGTTAGCAGTGCACGGTTTTTCCATTCATGATAGAACTTTTGGTTTCTGTTTCTTGTTTCTAAAAAATGTTTAATACTGAACTCTGAACGACACTCTTGGGTATATGCCAATACAAATAATCGTCAACACACTCATTTTAATAGAGCAAATATAATTTGTGATACGTTCTTATCAGCAAAGGGTAATTTATATTTCAATGATGATATTCATTTCTTTTTTATCCTGTCACGAGGAGATTAGAAAAGTGTAATCTGATTGTCACATCGATAGCCACGCACTATATGTGAAATATCCGGGCTACCGTGGTTTTCTCTCATATAAATCTGGTCACCTGCGAAATATATCGACGATACTTTGTGTAACTAACACAATTATAGATAATTGCTTGTGAAACCGACTCATGTAATAATTTAAGATAACAGAAACACTATAGAACTGACTTCAAATATTAATTAAAATTCAAACTTTTACAATCAACATATTAAACATATAATAATCACTGCAGTAATCTTCTGACTTCTTCACACCATATCTTCATTTTCACACAGGATATTAACAGTACATAGCTTCATTTCCACTCAGGAACAGCACGCAGTCTTATTTCCACACAGGAACAGCACAGAACTTTATTTCCACGCAGGAATCATATTTAAACATACACTTTTTCACCCACTTAAACCCTGAGGTGAAATAAACTCACTCACAATGGGGAGTCCGGGTAAAGCCCGAGAAAACAATGAACAGGCAACATAACGTAAGACCCCGAGAATACCACAGTGACCAATCAAGCATAAACAACTAACATTAGCGGCTCGGTAAATATAATTTCCAGGCAGGTAATGTGAGCCCATGTTACCTGTCAAGAATCCAAAAAACTAATTTGTCATACTGCAAAGCGTTTTATTGGCGTGTTCTTAAATCCAATCGACCAGATGCTAGGATAATTTTACCATTTAATAAAAATATGGCACATTCATCCTTTATAATAGAAAGTATATGAACATAAGCAGATTACGGTTACTTTAACATTTCTTTAAAATAATTCAGCGAAACCTCAAAGGTAGCCTCACTTTCCACAAATGCCATCCAGAAAGTTTGTTAGCGCTGGAAACCTCTACAGTGTCAACGTCAGCGGAACATCACTGATGAACGACGGAATACTACTGGTCCAGTTATTCAAGTCATATGGTATGTAGTGTCACATTTAATGGTTTGTAATTGCATTGCAATAGGATATGTCCGAAACACGCTGGTAAACAGCCTAAGACGAGACACACTACATTTGTATGTTTACAAGACTGACGAAATTCCGCTTTTTAATTGTGTGTACAAATGTTTGCAAAATATACACACAGACTAAGATAGGATTTATTATATTTATAATAACGTTTTATAACAAGTAATAACTCTGATCAATTCTGGAAACAGTTAATACTTGCAATATTCAATTGTATTTTTGTTTACTTAGGCGAAGCGTGAAACAAGATGGATGCCTCCCATATTTAGAAGTGAGGGGTTCCGACGGGGTAAATATATTGAGCCTAATGTTAACGACACAGGCTGGTAACATGGAAAATGTTCTACTGCCAAGCCAGCCAAATAGAATCATAGAAATAAATTCGCACAGAGTTTTGGCTCCTTTCTCTTATAAATATCATATTTATCGGAGGCATGATTCAGGTTGCATTTTTGTATTATTGTATTCATCAGACCAGCCATTCATGAAATTGAAATAGACCGGTTAGACAATCAGAGGTCGTGACTGTAGTGTTGGATTCAATTGTTGTTGAAAAGGTGAAAAGGGCATCAATTAGTCATAATTAGTGGTGGTCATATTGGATGTAGTTCATCAATATCGGTCAGAAGCGTTAAGGGAGATCAAGCAAGGAAATTTCAATCAAACCAACGCTTCTTCACATAATACCTAAAAAGGCTAAGCCAATCAGACGTCAAAGTAGTCCTATTGGATAGAGTTCGGCAACGACAGAAACAAATCTCAAATGGGTCCATGCAAAGCTGACAAAAGGTCCTTTCACCAATTTGGTTGGTTTGACGTAAATTCTAATTCCAAACAGAAACAGGATGAGTAGAAAAAGAAATCGGAAAGGTCACAGACAATCATGATATGGTGTCATATGAGATGAATTTAGGCAACAGCAGACACCATTTTGTAAACCTTGAGCCATTAATTGAGCAACACCATCGAGCTTCTTGTAACACAATGTAAAGCTTTGGTATAACATATGGCTGAACCCTCTACAAACCATGATGCCTTTTATGTTAATACTAAACAAAAAGAAAAAAGATCAACAGAACAAACGTTATTGACAAACAAACAATAGCTTCATCAAAAAGTCACCACAAGAATGAACCAGGCCAAATGATACGGGCGTTTCATAATGATTCGACTCATACTGTTTTTGTTTGGAATTAAAATTTACGTCAAACCAACCAAATGGGTGAAAGAACCCGCCTTTGACACGAAGCCAAGCTCTAAATTAACCGCCATCAATGAACTCAAAGAGGAAAACGAATTTAGAATAGACAAAGCCTCGATAAATCAAAGCTTTGAAGCCAATTGGGAATGGGAAAAATCAGTAAACACTGAATTTTTTTTATAGCAGAATGCCCCATTAAAAACGGGAGCTTTTAAATATCGATGTTATCTTAGCATACAAACAAGATAAACGTCCAAACCCGCAGGCTATGACCCTGGCAAGGTAGTATTCTTACAAATCTTATATTTAAATTTTAAACATCCCGTAACTGCCTGGAGGTCACATATGCAACTTGATGATATGTATATTAAAAATTCCGGGTAAGGCATTTGACAGACCAGACAAAGTTAGCTTGGTTTGAAAGTTATTAAAAATTAAGATTTCAAAGAGAAGTTATTGAAGGTCACTCTTCTGAATATCTGCTTGTTAGGGTGGGAGTCATATATACAAGATATATACTTGGGCCACAACTGTTTTTTACTTTATATTAATAATATTGTCCAAGATATAAGGTCTTATAAGTGAAAAAGATTCTTCTTTATATGCTTTCAAATCATACCTAAATAGAAACAGGTAAAAAACTCCAAATTATTTCTATCAAGGCGATAGAAAACCTCAAATCTTGCATACTAGATAGAGACATGGTTGCAGCAACCTTAATGCCGACTTATTTCGCAATTTTGATTCACACACTGACATATATAAAACCTACAATTCATACTGCAGCCTATTAAATGTATAATATAACTAGACAACTCTCTCTCTCTCTCTCTCTCTCTCTCTCTCTCTTAAAATTGTCTGTATATAAGTTATTGGTCAATATGAATGGTTAGTCTTATTTAAATAATCTATTGTTAATGTGACAATAGATGAGGAAATACTTCAAAACAAGTTGTAACTAGATCCCCATACATATGGTTTATTTATGTTGTAAACATATGTATGAATAAGAGACTATATAAATACTGTTCAACCAAAATATTCCGGGTTTTTCCATTACAAGATCACGCAGATTAATACATACTACAACAACGTTATAATCAGCCGTGGAGCAACACATTCACCGTGATACATTATAAGGTAAAATATACACCTTATAAATTATGATAAATCCTTAATTTAGATTGTTTTATTGCATAAAGAGGTATATTTATAGAAACTTGGATACAAGAAAAATGGTGACCAACACGCCGTCATCTATTTAGATCTTCATACAATATGGAATCCATTTTCCATGGAAGTACTTGAAGGAACCTATTAATGCTCAATTAAAAAAAATGTCTTTTTTATACAGTGATGTAGTGCGTATATTAAACTATGAAAGGAGAGAAGGGGTTCAAATAAAATAGAATTATAATGACGATCCTGATAAGTACAAAACAAATACATTTATAATACCACTTATCATCGAGGGGTTTATTTTACGGGTTTTCTTTTATGACTAAGTAAAAACGACAATGCAGAACGAAAACAAGTACGATGTTGAGCGATGGTCTTGGTCAATACCAAACAATCTGCATACACGTCTAAACTGCATGTCGACTGGCAACGCTGATCCAGGTGGCTCTATGACATCAGGGCTCTATCCAAAATCACTTCAGAGGAAACTGGTTTCTGATGATCTTTCCCGTGTGATTGCTAGTTAGACATTTTTTCATTAATCTTGCCTCTTAGCAAACTGTCTGCAAAGTGCAGCATATTCAATTTGTTGTGATCCCACGTACCTTTTAATTTTGCTACAAGGGTGTTCAACCATTCAATCAATTTAATACACGTTCTTGATCGTAGCTAAGCTTGAATATATTTTTGTGATAATGTAAAATGTTCTTTTATTGTAACTTTTGTTTGTTTGCGTTTTCTTTGGTCGTCAGTCTTGGCCTCTGATACATATGTCATCCTTCCTAAATTAGGATACCGTTAAACGAAAATTGTAAAGTTCTCAACCACTTGCGCACTGAATACATTTCTTTGCATGTTATTGATATAAAACCAAGAGTTCTGAGCTCTGATATATATAAAATACTGAAGATATCACCGACAACCTAACATAAGTAACAAGAACTGGTATCTCACTAAAAAGTTAACGTTGATGACGGTACATTCGTAGCTAGGCTTGAAAATCTGAGACGACGTGCACTCACACAGGGTGTTGGTTTGTTCTTCTTTTTTCTCTTTCGGAAATAATCTTTTATGGTGGCCTGTTTCAATCTGAATTTTGTATCTTTAACATGATTCTGACTAATCAATAAGATTTCTAACTTTAGGTTGTTCTTGCAGAAAATCACTGTTCCAGAGGAACTATGCTCTAAAGCTAGAAGCTACTTCGAATCCAGTTACCAGTGGTGTTGTTCTACGTTTAGCATTAACTGTTGTTGTTATTATTTTAAAGCTGACGAATTTCAAGGGTTACTGATTATCTCATTACCCCTAAGCTACCGCGCATCCACGCTTACTCGTGATGCTGCTTTCCTGATGCGACAACGAATCTATGTGCAGAAATGTTGTTACTATACTGAAGTAACCACATAACCCTCGCGTACCAACAAATTTTATAACTCTTTCAGAAGAAACAATGCATTCATGTTTGTTATTGGTGTTATTCCTGGTTGTAGAGATAAGCGGAGACATGCGCAATGCTAATAATAATTGCAACAAATATTGTAAATGTTTGGAAAAGATTAAAGAGGCACGTTGCAGTGGACATGGTAAAAGTTTAAAAGCAATCCCCGAATTACCGGACTACGTGCAATCACTCCAATTTAACGGGAATCTTCTTCCGTACATCACACGCGAGACTTTAAAACCTATTTATCATCTTCGTCTCGAGAGCCTGGAATTAAAGGAAAATAAGATTCAAAATATTACTCCTGATGTCTTTACACACCTGAAGTTTCTAAAGAAGTTATAATTAGGACACAATCCAACCATTAACGTCACCCAACTGTCGTCTGCTGTAGAAAATATTAGTTCTCAAATTGAATGGCTCAATTTTGATCACAATAATTGGTCAACAATTCCAAGAAAAATCGTATATTTTCTCGCCGACAAAAATATAACTGAACTTTCATTACAGTTCAATTGGTTAACAAGTGTAAATTTCAACATCTTTGTCAATATTTCATTTCTTGGCAATTTAGATTTTTCTAATAATCTCATCACACGTCTTGAAGGAGACAATTGCACACTGCCACAATTAAGCAAACTGTCTTTGAAAAATAACACTCTTACAAACGTTACACAGACTAATGTTTTCTCTGAGCACAATTGTGTGTTTCCAAACCTAAAATATCTAGACACTTCTTTAGCAAATATACCCGGCCTCGCTAAACCGTTCTCGTGCTTAAATTATTTAGAGCATTTGAATTTGAGTTTCAACTTATTTTCAATCATATCTAACAATACGTTCAGTCATATGCATGCATTGAAAGTTTTACATTTAGGAAACGTGAAATCAATCACAGAGATATCGGCTGGTGCGTTCAACATCCCCTCTCTTCAAAAATTATATTTACCTGGCAGCAATATTCATTTCGGCAGACAATCGTTAAAGTTCCATCCGAAGGAAATATTCAAACACCTTAAAAATTTGATTGTTCTCGATATGACTAACAACTTTTTAAATCAACTTAGAAAATCTGACTTGAAACTTATGTTTTCGCCCCTCAAAAGTCTAGAAGCTCTCATTTTTCAAGCAGTAAAGTTATCAAGTTTGCCAGAAAATTTCTTCAGATCAATGCCATCAATTAAAAAAACTGATATTGGCTGGAAATAGGATTAAATCCTGGAATGGTGAAAAAGTGTTTGGAGGAATGACTCACTTAGAAACATTACACTTGGACGGAAATCGAATATCTTATGTTGACAATACGCACTTACCAGAGACATTACTCCGCACACTAAAAACACTCAATTTAGCAGGAAATCCGTTCACGTGCTCGTGCAAAATAGTATGGCTCCAAAATCTCTTAAAATCAAGAGGCTCACATTTTTTCAAACAGTACCCGTCGCGTTATCAATGTCACGATGACCTAAGAGTTTTGGTAAAGGACTACGTCTGTCGTTATTTGCTTGAGAATCCACTCATTTTCTTCACGATCGTAGGAAGTGTTGTTTATAAAGGTCGATGGCATTTACGCTACTTGATTTACACTTTAAGGAGGAAGAAGGACTGATATGAACGCTCAACTACTGACCAGTGTCTATATCATGGTTATGTTATCTATTCTGACCACAATAGAGAGTGGGTACACAAGAAAATGTTACCGATAATTGAGACAGAAGAAGGGCTTAAACTGTGCATTCGTCTCCGAGACTTTACACCAGGCACCGTTATTGTCGACAATATGGTGAAATGCATGAATAAAAGTAGGAGAATAGTTATTGTTCTTTCGAAAGCTTTCACTAAAGATGAATGGTGCAGATTCCAAATGCTACTAAGTCCGAACCGTCTCATCGAAGAAGGAAGGCAGATGCTGGTGTTGATCATACTGGAAGAATTGAACAGCGAAAGTGTGAACAATGCTTTACATGCCCTGATCACGACTACAGATCCAATCAAATGGACCGAACAAGAACCAGGCACGCAAATGTTCTGGGACAAA
>JAUMGZ010210662.1:0-11981 GCA_032359645.1 Pododesmus macrochisma | reverse complement strand
GAGGCAGCTTGTCATCATTACTAAAGGGCAGTATCGACTTATTGAGTCTTCGGCAGTATTGAGGCAGCTTGTCATCACTTCTAAGACAGTCGACAGTATTGAGTTATAACCATTAAAGCTAACTAATCAATAACAATAGTAATATAAGAACAGTATTGAGTCATATCGTTCCTAAAGCCAAGGAACTACTAAAGTTAAGGACAATATTGAGCCATAACTATGTAGCTACTAAAGGACAATATTTATTCTTCACTTCTTTAGGACACTTGTATTGGGGCAGCTTGCATTGTCATCACCACTATAAGACTGTAGGTGCACTAAAGGATGTTATGGAGGCAGCTGGTCATTGTGAACGCTGCTAGTGAAGGACATTATTGGGGCAGCTTCTCTGTTGATATTTTACTTATTTACCATGAAGTTATTGCATTGGTGCCATTTAATTTTGGTGTCTCATTGTGATGAGAAATACAGTGTGGGTGAATATAGACACCCCTGGATCAGGTTGTCTCACAGTGTGCATATACATGTAGTAATGTTATAATCAATGGGATTCATATCACTAGGAAATATTTTTTGTCACTACTGATAAAAAGTGCTGTATGTTAAGCACTTTGACATTTTGATTGTTTGTTATATATCATGAGCTTTAAATCTCGTTCAATCGTGACTTGGGGTTCCTATCATTAACCGTTCAATCGTGACTTGGGGTTCCTATCATTAACCTTATCCTTACATCTGTATGACAGTATATATACATATGTATCTCGCATAAAAAAAAAAGTAATAATGAATGTGCTTGATATAAAAGATATATGCAGTGAGCATTTAGTTGTTATCAGCCATTTACACCAGAAGTTGCTTATTATAATTATAAGTTCTATAATTAGAAAGCGTTGACAAAGAACCTACAACACAATATATATCATATATATCTCAGTGTTGACAAGGGGATGCTTATGTTTTATTCTGGTGCATATGTGTTATGATGTATCTTAATTATATCAATCAAATATATACCTTAATGAATGAACAATTTAATTACCAATAAAGTAAGTAAGCCGATCAATTAATGTAACTTTTATATAATTATCAATTAATGTTATCATTTTTTCATTCAACTCTTACAAAAAGTATAGAAATTTCAACAATTGTGTCTTCTGTTCTTAACACAAATTAAACTGTTCTTTAAATTGATTGGCTTATCAAGTCAAAAATAAATTTATGTGCAATATTCATCATTTGGTGTGATGAAAAACAAAAATCAATGCCATATAGTGATATACATGTAAACTACTGTATTCTACTGTATTACTTATCATTATATCAGTCAGTTATAACCAATTATAAGCAGTTCATCTGTACTGTACGAACATGTCAATCTTCAACGTTAACACACATATATACATGTATACTATTACTTCATTATATTATCAGTCAGTTATAACCAATTATAAGCAGTTCAATGGTGTACCAGCTCTGTACTGTACGAACATGTCAGTCTTAAAGTAACAACAAATATACATGTATATACTATTACTTCATTATACCAGTCAGTTATAACCAATTATAAGCAGTTCAATGGTGTACATCTGTATTGTACGAACATGTCAATCTTTAAAGTAAAAACAAATATACATGTATATACTATTACTTCATTATACCAGTCAGTTATAACCAATTATCATGATTATAAGCAGTTCAGTGGTGTACCAGCTCTGTACTGTACGAACATGTCAATCTTCAAAGTTAACACACATATATACATGTATAAGAATGGAAGGATGGTTTTACTTAAAGAAGCAACGCTTCCGCTATCAGTTTAAATTTTAAAAGGAAGTGAAGTATCTCTCAGTAGCCATGAAATGACTGTTTTAACTTCTAGATGATGCAATGTAGCAAGGCAGTAATAAATGTAACGTCATAATCATCAATTAGATTGAAACCAAATCAAACTTTCTCCTCCTGTTCATTGACATGTGTACACTGCTACATATCAATAAATGTGAGGAGCAAGTTAGATCTGGTTTTAATCAGATTGCACGATCATGAACATGTAACACAGCTGCCACATGTTATAGCCATACACTATCTATGAACCATTTATAATGTATTATGTTGAGAATTTCTTGTTGTTTCCATTATGTATATAATGAAACGTAATATTAGAATAAAATCTCACTGCCTCTGCTTTCAGTGAATTAAAGTTTGAATGGCTCCATAGAGCTACATGTATAGAACTATGTTCAGAACTTACAAATCTTTGGTTTGGATTCTAACTTTTATCTATGTATAGGTTTTCTCCTCTGCATTTCTATATTATATAGATTGAGGTTGAAGTAAAACAAAAATTGTATTTATAATTAGGAAACCATTATAACTTACAAATACAGTTCAGTGTGCTGTAGTTCTAGATTTATATATCAAATGTTTAGTATTTGTAATTGTTTATATTTTCATACATATCATGTTTTTGTTATAAGTTTTATACATCATGATCATCGCGAATTTTTGTCTATAATTCCACTCCTCATGTTTGTTGTTAAATTTTGTATGCTATACAGTGTATTTTGGATTTTTTTCTGTAAAACTATATTTGAGTGATTTTTGGAGAACCCTGGTTAAGATTTTTCAGTTGAAAGTCATACTATAAACTTACTTTTATCCTTATAAGCTTTTAACAATTTTTTTGTAGATTGCATTGTTGAAATGAATACATGTAGTTTCATGACCTGTTGGCAAAAAAATATTCTGCAATTTTGAAATTTAGGTTGGAAAGCACGAAATGTAAACGCCGAGCTAAATGGTTTAGTTAACAATCAGTTGTAATTTGGCTAGTTACCTTGACAATGTACAGCGAGAAATCAGCACTTATAAGGTTCGTTAATCAGAAGGTTATATGACTTAATCGTCCCATTTGTAAGGGAAACTGAGAAATAAAAATAGATTTTGAAATTGTTTTTAGTTAACCTGTTGATATGTTTGTTGGTAGACTGTTTTGATCATGTTATATTAGAAACCTGTCCGTGCCATTTAAATATTAAATATTATTTTGCTAAATTATTTTTAAATATAAGATATTACTTTATGCTTCCTGTAAGTTTCTCTATAGATAAATGCCATGTATTAGTATTACTTTTTCCATATAGCATTTGTAAAGAAAAAAGAGTGAGCTCACTATGCCAAAAAAGCAAGGCTGTTAAATGACTACCGGTATGTCTTTTCCATATAGTATAGTGATGTGGGCAGAACTACATTATTGGTTAAAATCTTTGACAGATCATATAGACCCCTTGAAGTTTATCCCACATTACCATGGTAACATCATAGTAATTAAACAGTAGGGCTGTCACAATAAAGCGTTTCACAATATATTGCAATATTTGACTAGTGTATCATGATATGTATCACAATATATTGCAACAGTATAAATGTAGATGACAGGATCAATATTCATCCAAAATGTGCCAAGATTTCATTATTTTCATTTTTGCTGGGCACCAAGTGAATCTCCATGCCGTGACTTTCGGCCATATTGTTGTTTTAGTTAGAGATTATATCTCAACAGGGCTTGAAATGTATGTGCTTTAAATGCTTTTCAAGCGTCCATGTAAAATTTCAAAGATTTATGCAAGAGTAAGAATGGCTTCCCAATTTGTCATAACAAAATCGTTTCCTGGTTTGGTTATGGAACTAAATTCAAAGGTTTTTACAAGATTTTGCACCCTAAGTGTCTTTTTTTTTATTAGGAACAAAGAAAATTAACAAAAATTGCAAAAAAACCTGGTGTACGCTCTTTATATCGCGCTGCAATATAAGTTTGAGCTGTATTGCAATATAGCAGTATATCGTGACAGC
Source organism: Pododesmus macrochisma (assembly GCA_032359645.1). Lineage (NCBI taxonomy): Eukaryota > Metazoa > Mollusca > Bivalvia > Pectinida > Anomiidae > Pododesmus > Pododesmus macrochisma. Next base: position 8,126 of record JAUMGZ010210662.1, on the reverse strand, counting down.
CCTACTAAACAGCCTTACTGACTAATTCTGCATTATTAGTAGGCTTATGTTATGTTTCTTTTAAAAAGACAGATTCAGCATATTGATAACCCTTTGGGCCAGACAATATGCCTCAATACTGTCGACTATTTTGGCATAGTAACTGCAACATACAACACTGTTATTTAAATGAATAAATACCTTTGTGACTTGGATGTTCTGGAATCGCTTAGTATTCAGTACATATATATATATATATATATATATATATATGTATTGCTGAGGGTAGTCAGCTCATGCTTGTTTGTTTGTTTGTTTGTTTTAGTAGAGTTTAATGTCACTTCCATAATCTATCAGCAATATTTCCATAATAGATCATGCTTGAACTTGAAAGATTAGCATGTCTTGACTTATTTAACCTATTAGTATTTTAGACATTTATTTATAATGACATGTCTGTATTTACATTAATTCAGTAATAATAATTAACACCAATATGTTTAATTCATCTTGTTAACCCTGACTTAATGTTATTGATATAAACTTACTTCTATTACGTAAAATGTTTTTTTTATTTTTGAAATATTCAAGTGGAAAAAGAGATGTTAAATTTGGTTCAAGGGAGACTACTCCTTGATACACTTTACATGTAGGTTTTACCCTGATAATGATATGTTGTCATTGTAATGGGAATTATAAGAAATCTATCAATTAAAAATGATCTCTATGTTAATATAATATGTTAAAATAATGCCATTGTTTTGCTCAAAATAATGCTTTAAGTATTTGAATTCTATATTCAAACTGATCAGTGTGTAATTTTAATGTTTTTAATTATGTTACTTTCACATGATATTATATAATTTTTTGTATAAGATTACAAGATAATCAATTCATAGGAGATATGAATGTCAACCTAACCAAGGCAAATTCAATATAGAGCTCTTACACGCTCATTAAATAAGCCTTTTTTCATTTCACCTATGAATGCCAAATGAAAGCAGTTCTATGCTTAAGTGAGTTTTCGTTGTATTCTTGATTCTATATTATAGTTATACTGCTAATATGTATGTTATACTTTACTGCTAATATGTGTTTAATACTGTAATAGTATATAATTATACTGCTAATATGTGTTTAATACTATAATAGTATAAAATTATACTGCTAACATATTTGATACCACAACTATATATAATTATACTGCTAACATATTTTATACCACGATTATATATAATTATACTGCTAACATGTGTTTTATACCATGATTTCCAGTGTATAATGTTTTTCGTTAGTTGTTAGTTTATAGTTATTGTTGTTCTTTGTTACTGACTTGATCTCATTTTTACCTTAACAGCAAATGTTGTATTCTTCTGTTTAATTGTCAGATTTCTTAATAGGTTGGCATGCCTTTTATGTGTTTTTGTTTGCCTCTTTCTGGGTTTTTTCAGACTGATGGAAAATGCATTTGTAAGATTCCAATGATGTGAATTTATAGCTGAAGGAATTATTCATAAGAACGTTAACTCCAATGACTATATTGACTTCCTATATTATTTACATCATGATAAAAAACAAAAACATTAAGTATAAAATTACCATAATAGATTCCCTGTTTGCTATTTTTTGTAGCAGTAGGGAGCAACCAGTCTGGTTTAAAGGTTGTCTCCCCTTGTTAGCTCTATTTCAAGCAGAGAAGCACACTCTAATTGAGAGTAGTGTACAAATGTAGAGAACCAAGCTATACAAGCTTCACCTAAATTAAAATTCTTTTCACTTAAGATTACAGTTTGAGATGATAGATATTTAACAGATTACACTTACAGCCACAGCTCATAAGAATTCATCTGCATTAAAGAAAATATTTACACTATTCAAAATTTAAAGTGTACTGCATTTATTAAGGGTAATGTTGTATCCAAAGTTGGCAGCTTCTAATTTAATATTTTTTAGACTAATTGTTACTTTTTTTTGTTTTGCTTTTAAAAAGTTGTTAGTGTTTTAATGGCAGTTTGCGATTATGTATAATCACTTATATGTTATCATCGTTTTTTATATTTCAAAGTGAAGTATTGTATGTTTGAGCTTTTTCAATTATATTCTTGATCACATGTACTCTTGACGCACCTTAGTTAAGTAAGATGAGGTAAAGAGTGTGAGTAATCTAAGTTTGTCATGTTTTTGATATAAAAAAAACAATTGTAAATTTAATGATATATATTCTTCATATTAATTGGCTATTTTTTTTATTATCTGTATATCAATCATGTGTATTGTGGAATTTCATTGTAAAGTATTTGTAAAAGATGTTGGTGAAAACTTGGTCTTAAAAAAAGCCTGAGACAACATGACATGTAAAATTTATTAAAACAAGATAGTTAAAAAAAAAAAAGATAAATGTTAATTTCTACAAGAGTTTAAAGTATATACCTAAATCAGTAAATTCAGTTGTCAAGTTTTAAATGCATTTCATACCAAACAATTGTATTTTTCTGTACAAAATTAAGATAAGATGAGATCATAGTTGCCAACTCTTCCTATTTAGGAGGGAGTCTCCCTATTTTTCAAACACAATTTTCTCTTTTGACAGCAGTATAATTCCTAAACCTTGCTTACCAACTTGTTTCAACTTAGTATATTGCACAGAACTGCTTAAATGAGACAGTTTGCACTACTATTTTGTCATATAGGGCATTGCATATAGGTATTACAGACATTTTAAGATCTTGCTACACATTTTCTCCCCCATGAAAATTTCATAAAAGTTGGCAAGCATGCAAGATAATCATGCATGCTGAGGTAAAGATAACCATGCAGTCTTCTAATGGCAACTATGGTGCCTGAAGACGTTAAACTATCCATTTTTTGCATGCAAAGGTAAACTTTCTGTTTTCTTTTTTTCTGCCAAACCTTAATAATTGTCTGTCAGATTGTCAGGTTGAAAGCCATGTAGCCGGTTGCCACGCTTTTATATAAGAGTTAGGTTAACTTTAATTAGATAATGTGTGCAGCAAGCTGTGACATCATATACATGTTAACAAAGGAGATCAATTGTGTAGTAATGTGTCATATCATGATAGTTGCATTATTGCATTTAAAAAACCATGACAATTTGTTGCCCTGAGCAACTAAGATGTAAGTAATTGTCAACTTGTTGTTAGTGATTAGTATCTTATTTATTCATTATTATCATGTCGACATACTTGTATGTAACATATTATGTACAGAAGCAGCTGAGCATTATATTTTTATACTCGTCTCTAGATTCTTCGTTCCCAGCTCTGTGGAATGTTGGCTGTGCTCTTGTTTACTTCTGTTAGATTTGGAATACTGTCTTCCCTATGGGTGCTCTTCCCTATGAGTGTTATAATGCCTATTTACATACAACATACTTGGCTTTAACTTTGAAATGTTGTTTTCTAATTACTTAAGTCACAAATGAATATGCTACACAGAAAAAGCCTGACTTGGGATCAATCAATGTTCAGTCCCACGTCTAATGTATGTCTTCGGAAAAACGGCATTCAATCTGTAAGTGTGCTTTTTTGTCAAGTTGACTTTCACCTAACTGCTTCAATTGAAACATTGGCTTACACTTAAAGTTCCTACACATCAAACTAATGAAATGCACAAAGCTGATGTTTTCTATAAAACAGTGAAGTCAATTTATACAGGGGAGATGACTTCAGAAAATGTATAAAGTTATCTCCCTTTGTGGGAATTTAACACTGTTGACTATTTAAGTATGTTTCAGAGAAAGTAGAATTTGTAGGTATAGAATAAGGATCTTTTAAAGAGGATTTCACAAGAAATGTAAACATAATGCCATTTTTCAACAATTGGAGTTTGATTTTCATTACAGAGCCACTGTTCAAATGTATAACAATTTTCATCATGTTTGGAGCATGTTTTGTATACTAAATAACATTTTGTAAATGTCCCTGAAACAATTTGTGCAATTCTTACTTAGTCTTAGCTGTTCTTTTAAAGAATATAATTTGTTTTGAAAATAAATACAGTTTTGAAAGCTTTTTGTTGTGTTCAAAGTTGGTCTGTCTGAAGATTGCTGAACCTTTGGTAGCAGACGTTTGGAGTAACAGTCATCATTCATTGATCAACTGGTAGTTGGATATCTCTTATAGAACAGATTATTGCTCCAAATTAACTACAATAGTTGATAAAATCACGTAGGTTGGATTAACATTGTTTTGGCCTCCTATATTGTAATGTTGGCATATTTTGAGTGTTAACATTGTTTTCTCCATTATATACAAATCTTTACCAGAGATATGATATTACATATATATCTGGTCTCTGTCTTTACTGATCATATGAACTCTTTTTACCAAAGACTTGTCAATGTCTACGACTTCAATAACAAGTGACAATGAATCATTGCCTTCTGTCGTCTGGAAACAAGGGGCTGAAGAAATGTCGTCTCCTTGGATTCTTGAGACAGGCCTTTAGGTACAGTGCCAGCGTGACGTGAGATGTCCTAAACTTGTGAGGTATATCATCATAGACGTCGCCCGTTAGCTCATAGATATGCCATAGTAAAACCTATGAAATAATAACACAATTCTTCAATTTAACAAGACATCAATATGATTAAGTATATGGTTGATAAAACAGAAATATTTGATTCCTATAACTAATGGTTGAGTATAGACTCACTGTGAATCAAACTGCTGCGGTTACACAGTAGTAAAGTGTTAGCTCCGTGAGCGGGAGGCACGGACTCGATCAACGGCAGCATCAGATCTTAGATTTTAAAATTAGATAATCTTCGTGTTCCCTGATAAGCAACTCAACATTCTAGGTAGGAAAAGGACAGATTGGCCCAGTGTCGGGATAAAGCGACCGAGGGAAAATCATGTTAATGATCGAAAATTATTGATGAGGACATGCCATGTATGGTTCCGGTAACTAGTGCATACAGTGTTCCATGATATAACGAGATCAGTACAAGGTATATCAATTTATTTTTCGTTTGTTTTTAAAGAATTGTGGTATATGCATATATTAGATTAAGAAAGAATAACATTTGAATCGGACAGACTGTCGACCAAGGAAAACGGACGGACTGAAGACCAAGGAAAACGGACGGACTAAAGACCAAAGAAAACGGACGAACTGTCGACCAAGAATAACGGATTGACTGTCGACTGAGGAAAACTGACGGACTGTCGACCAAGGAAAACGGACGGACTTAAGACCAAGAAAAGCGGACGGACTGAAGACCAAGGAAAACGGACGGACTGTCGACCAAGGAAAACGGAAGGACTGGCGACTGAGGAAAACGGACGGACTGTCGACTGAGGAAAACGGACGGACTGTCGACGAAGAAAAACGGTGTACGGACTGTCGACCAAGAAAAACGGACGGACTGTCGACCAAGGAAAACGGAAGGACTGTCGACTGAGGAAAACGGGCGGATTGAAGACCAAGGAAAGCGGACGGACTGAAGACCAAGGAAAACGGTGTACGGACTGTCGACCAAGGAAAACGGACGGACTGTCGACCAAGGAAAACGAACGGACTGTCGACTGAGGAAAACGGACGGATTGAAGACCAAGGAAAGCGGACGGACTGAGACTAAGGAAAACGGACGGACTGTCGACCAAGGAAAACGGACGGACTGTCGACTGTGTAAATACATGTATATATGTAGCAAATATGTTAACTTTTCGCATTTTCGATCGCGACCTCTTCTCAAAACAACTGGACCAATTTAATCCAAAATTGGTAGAAGGCACCCTTAGGGGAAGGGCTTTCAGATTTGTTCAAGTGGTTGGGCTCAGACTCCAGGTGCAAATTTTCAAAAATTTCATAAATTAGAAGGCCGATAGCTTACAGTAATGCTTTGGTATGACCAAGTTTGTTCAACGTATGACCCTGTCCAAGACCAAGCTGTCGTGTTGTCGACATTATTTCGCCCTAACTTGTGTCGTGTTACCGTTACTTCGCCTTTTTTTTGCTTTTGTTGTAATTTCATAACTTTACCCTGTTTATTTGTAACTTAATAAAACTAGACAGGAGTATTAATTAAATAAACATTCATAAATTACACGCATCTCTTTCCTGTCTGCTTTTAATGGACGGTTCGGTCTTTTAACTGTCGACTTCAACATTTGTGCTTGGGTGGTCTGTTCAACATCTTCATCCGACAGGCTACCGGCTATCTGTTGTGTTGGCAAGCTAAACTGGAAGTGCTGGTCATCACTTCTTTCACCCCCAGTTCCTTGGATTTGGTAAGAAATGGAAAGATTGGCAATCATGTGTTCGTAGTCATCAGGTAGTGTGTCGCCCTCTGTTGTAAAGTTTGCACTTGCAAGAGTTACCTCTTCACCAACAGGTATATCAAAGTCCTGTACCATGTCAGCATCGCCTACATCGGGATTTTGCACATCGTTTATAGATCTGTTAAATTCTTCTTGATTTGATGAATAATTTTCATGACTTCCGCATTCCATTTTAAAAACGAAAGTATAATCGATTGATTGTGATGACGTTTTTTCACTGTTTACAATGACGTCATAATCACAAAGTGACGTAATTGAACTGTTTTTCTTTTTGATTGTCTGTTGTTTGGGTAGAGATCGTGGCTAGCTGGCAGTGTCAATATTTCAGCCAAACCAAAACAGAATGGATTTAAGAAATCTTAGAGGAGGGACAGCAGATTCGGAAATACAAGAGGCAGTGAAAAATATACAGTCAGAGGAGGATAGGAACAACAGCAATGGGTCTTTAAAGACAAACACTATTCAGGTACAAGGGCATCATGTGTTCCCTGTTCAGCTGATGTCCACTGACGGTCAAAATGCTGGTGTTGTGAATCTTGGTCAGAATTTCAATGCCAGAAGAAATGTTCTTTCGCACACTTTTTATAATAGCGATGAAACGACCGCATCAGATATTTTAAAAAATCTTGTCATGGAAAAACTGCAACATCAGAGAAGTGCAGCACAGAAAACAGCAACAGTAGCAGGTGGACCCACAACCGTGACAAACTTCTCCATCCCTGCATCAGCCATAAGGACACCAGCGGGTTTGATGTTGCCTATACCCATGAACCAGGTCAATCAATTAAGTCAAGATGGACGAAAGAACATTGTGTATGTCCATCCTCCAAAGCAAGAGCATGGCCTCGTCCGGACGTCAGTTCCTTTTCAATGTAGTGACCTAAAAGTGAACACCTTTGGAGGACCCATTTTGAACTCTAATCAGAGCCAGAGTTTTGTTAACATCCAAGACACAAACAGAGGACCACAGACTTACCAAAATCCTCCAAAACCTCATAAGGCTAATGAAATGCCAGGTATAAAAAATCATTTTTTATTACTGTAGTAATACGAAATGCCAGGAATTAAGAAATTAAGACTTACCCAAATCCTCCAAAACCTCATAAGGCTAATGAAATGCCTGGTATAAAAAACCATTTTTTATTACTGCAGTTATACGAAATGCCAGGAATTAAACAATTAAGAATGAGAGATTAATTATCTATAGTCAGTAAATATGGATATTGTTGAAAACTACTGGTCCAGTACACATGTCCAAATGATTCATTATGATGTATGAACATATTATAAATTCATACCAATAATTGAATTGATTAAATTTCAGTGAACATAAAAATCATTTCATACTTTCAGACAAGAGTAGTTTTACAACTTAACATGCATTAATGCAGATATATAATAGATTTTATGTAGGCCAATGATGTTTTAGTATATGATATATATATATATATATATATCTAGGCAACATCTAGATCTACGCTGCTCCCGTTATTTGGATACTCCCGAGAGCAATATAGGTAGATCTGGTTTTAGTTAGATTGCATCTAAATGGGATGACGGATTATGCTGAAATTTGATATAGTGCTTGTATTTTATGTTTGTAGCAAAGTTACGAAGTTTGGAAGCAATCGAGTAAGAGGTAAAAACCTTGAACGGCAAACATAGTTGGACAAAATGAGCGGATAGGGAGAATAGCAATCACTCTAATCATAAACAAATCAGAACATTTGTAGAGTATGTTTATATATGTTTATATTAAGGGCTTATCGTCCGATCAACAGCTAAGGTCATTTACGGACGTGCCAGTTTTACTGGGGGAGGAAACCGGAGTACCCGGAGTAAACC
>JAUMGZ010210651.1:0-11981 GCA_032359645.1 Pododesmus macrochisma | reverse complement strand
CATACTTGCCAACTTTTTGAAATTTTCATGGGGGAGAAAACGCGTAGCAAAATCTTAAAATGTCTTTAATACCTATACACAATGCCCTATATGACTAAATAGTAGTGTAAACTGCCTCATTTAAGAAGTTCTGTGCAATACAATAAGTTAAAGCAATTTAATAAGCAAGGTTTAGGAATATACTGATGTCAAAAGGGAAAATTTTGTGTGAAAAATAGGAAGACTCCCTCCTAAATAGGGAGAGTTGGCAACTATGGGTAAGACATCCCATGATGCACAGTGATATAGATAGTATAAATATCAAAACTGATGATGCTTTGTATGTAGAGATAAAAATAACCAATGTGTTTAAATGGTTCATTGACAGTTGGCTGCCTTAAATGATGAAGGACAAAGTAAATGGAGTGATATTGTTTGTTATCGTACTCTTGCCGACCGACCAAGTGCACCTCCAAAACCTCAAATAAAAGGCAAAATCCATGCCCATAGTTTCCGGGTTGTATGGGGTAAGTTATATTTATTTTTAGTTGGGTCTTGTATGAATAAGTTATATTTAGTTTTTTTTCTGATTGTATGGAAAAGTTAGTTTAGTTATATTAGCACCAGAGAACTTTTGTTCATTTATACAAAAGATGCAGTATCAGTATTTGTTTTCTTTCCAGATCCCCCTAAAGATAATGGAGGAGCTGAAATTACGAAATACATAGTGGAGTTAGATGACAGCAGAGGTAGGATTTACTTACCACTATATTGTTTTGTTATCAATACAGAGCACAGCTTTTATCTAAATATTACCCGAAGTTTTTAAAATAATGTGTTAACTTATCACATTTATTTGGGTGAATTTATATATAAGTTTATATGAATTCTATAAGTTTCATTCTATTTATTTAGCTCTGTGTACACAAATAAAGCAATATAAGGAATTTCATTCTGAATGTATACACACATTAATGAAAGATGGTCCCCAGTTTCATTTGAGCTAAATATACACGAATAAAAGAAATACAATATATGATCAGTTTCATTATAGCTATATATACACACAATAAAGAGATGATTTATTGATGTATTGTATATATTTTTTTCATGCTTACAATAGGTGGAGGTAATGTTACTATTATTTAGAAGTATTGGTGTTGTCTGTTTGTAATTAAACAAATTTTTATTGGCACAAAAGTGGATGATGTACACACAATTATTTGTATATTAATCATTAATAGTTTCAGTAGTTTTCCTCAGCCAGAAAAAGGGAGGTGATTAGCATTGTCTTTGGGTGTATTCAATAGTTTTATCACATTTGATTTCTTGTCTGAACCGTAACTTTTAAGCTGTAAAGATATCTTGATGAAACTTGCAGTATACCTGCATCACCTACAGAAGATGTGCAAGGCACTGTAATTAGAGCACTGTGACCTTGACCTCAAGGTCAAAGGTCAAATAAGTGCAAAGTTTACAATAACGTCTTGTCCTATCAAATATGCATAATGGATAATAAGGGAAGACATATATTTTTGTTCACAAAAACCAAATCTCTATTCCTTACAGACTGCAGGTCATTGAATTTTTCTCAAAACCTAGCAAAGTATTTATCAATGAATATGCAATGTACAGTCAATCCTGTCTTTAAAGACCACTCAAGGGAACTAAGAAAAGTGGCCTTTATAGACAGGTGACCTTTAAATACAGGTTCATCTTCATTAAATATGAAGTAAAGGGATCTAAAAATTCTGGCCTTTAAAGACAGGTGGTTGTTAAAAAGAGGTGGCCTTAAAGGCAGGTTGGACTGTACATGGACAAAATTGAAATTTTTTATCAAGCAGTTTTCTCAACCGCATATTTATTGCCTTATTTGTTTCTCACTACATTTGATTCCATCTCATATTGTATTTAATGTTTGCGAAAGAAAATATTAATACAATCACCAAATTATTATCTTATAATTGATATCACTACTTTATTAATCAGAATATCACAGTTTATGATTTTGTGTTTTCCTCAATGTAAATTGTTTATTTATTCTTAAGTAATTAAAACATATTAGATAAATTGCTTTCATGTCACAGTATTCTTCAGGCTTAACTGAATTGGAATGACAGTTATAAGTATCTTACCATAAAGAAAGATGACATGAATCAGATTTTTCTCCTCATAATTTACATTCTTTTATCATGATGTCAGTGTATACTACTAGAACACAAATCTTAATACACACAAAATAAACTCTTGTTTGAAGAATGTTCTAGGTTTTATGTTTTAATGACACATTGACTTATCATTGATTTGTTTTAATAGGGTATGAAACGTTATACGAGGGATCTGAACGGGAACATATATGTGATCACTTAAAACCAGGCCATATGTATATGGTGCGAGTGGCATGTTGTAATATTGGAGGTCGCAGTGATGTAAGTAATGACTGTATATTATTTTTTATTTTTTTTTTTTAAATTAAACATGATCTTCTGTTTCTTCTTGTTTTAGATTGGAAATTATCCACATTGATTGCCTTTGGAGATTTGAAAATTATTTGTATAAGAATGTTTGTATTTATGTTTGTATTTATTATGTAGTTTTCAGACTTCTGTATAGCTTCAACACAGGCAGTTACTCCTGGTCAGTGCCATCCTCCTAAACTACAGGGCAAGCCAAAAGCCACATCACTTCACCTACGATGGGGTATATACATACTATTCTTTACACACACAATACAAAGTCAGTTATTCTATAAAAAGTAAACAGAAGCTTTAAATTTAGCCCATTTTCTCATCTACATATATTTTTATTTCTTAATCACAGATATTCTGAGTATGTTATAATTCCATGCAGTATTACAACATTTGACCTTTGATTAAAATAAATTTGATTTAAATTTAGAGATAGAAGATTACTTTAATAACAAAACACATGAAGCATATGGTAAAAATGATTTAAAATCATGTAGTAATAGGTCATTATTATATCATTATACCATAATTGATCTTTAATGTAGAGTACAGCTATTATAAGGAATCATGAACTTGTTTTTTAAGGGTCACCCACATATAATGGTGGTGCTGATGTGACAGACTTTGCTGCCCAGATGATTTCCTCTGATAACACGAGTAGAGAAGTGTACAAAGGTCGTGACCTTGACTGTATTGTAGCAGGACTGTCTCCAGGAAGACCATATCTCTTCCAAGTTCGAGCTTACAATAGAGTTGGAGTAAGTTTTTTTGCTTGCTCAGTGTGTAAGATTTTAATGGATAGACAAAGATTTTGCTCTTCAGGTTTGTGTTTAACATGGAGAGAGACTAAGGTTCTAAGTAACATTATGCTTGAAGTGATTATATCAATTGATCACATTTCTACAGGTGTGGAGTAGCCCCGAGTCAAACTTGTTCCAGTACCTGGTTTAGAGCAGTTAACCTTGTTTTAGTCATCACCATATGATTCAGATTGAATAATGCTGGAACAAACATGGCTGCACTATTTGTCAATTTTCTTGGTTCCATGCAATTCTTCATTGTTCTGACTTGACTCTCAGATTCTTTAATGGAAGAAGGGAGGTAATTCCAAAATAAATGCTGGCCAACTAAACTTATAAAACTATTTTATTTTTTCCGTAGCATTGTTAATACAAGACTGTTTTATCACAACATAATATCTTTCTTTTTTCAAGGGAGGACCCTGGTCTGATCCTTTAGAGGTAGTAAGTGGAGCAGGTGTGCCTGATCCCCCTAAATCTCCAATGGTAAACTGCCGCTCCCCACACAGTGCTCTCGTCACGTGGGAAGCCCCTGTAAACAATGGTGCTACAATAACAGATTACAGGCTAGAGTGGCAACAGAAGTCAGACATAGATTTTACACAGGTAAGTCTGACATTGATTTGGCATAGGTAACTGTAGATAGACTTTACCTAGGTGAATATGACATAAATTTTACGCAGGTGTGACATAGACTTTACGTACGTAAGCTCGATACATTTTACACAGGAAATCAACATAGAATTTACACAGACTAAGATATGAATAACAAAATCATTTAGTAATAAATGAGTAACATTATCACAAAGAATAATATAGATAACAAAAACTCTATAACAGGGAGAGTCTGAAGTATTTTCATTTTGCATGGTATTTTCATTTTTGCACTATACATATATATTTTGTCTGATAGTTAAAGCATTTTATTAATTTATATTGCATAGGTTTTCATTGAAGAAACAATTCTATTAATATAATGTTCATAGTGATATCATTGAAAGATTATGTAAGGGACATTGAATCCTAAGAAAACAAACTGTACATTGTGAGAACACTTGTTGTAGCTTGTAAAGTTTATTTCTGTGATTTACATCAATAATTATTTTTTCTTTACAGTTATATTTTGGTCCAAACATTAGCTATGAAGTCAAAGGTTTATCACCAGCAACATTGTATAGTTTTCGTGTTCAGGTAAGTTAAATTGATTTAATAAAAAAGTGTACTGAACCTGGTGATGTGTGAGTTAAGTTCATATAAAATAACATGTATAAAAATGTGATATGTGAGCTAAGTTTCTATAGAATACAATGTCTTGATCATATGGTGCATTAGTTAAGTTTATATAAAATATAATGTCTAGAATTATGTAACATGGGAGTATAGTTTATATAAAATATAATGTCTAGAATTATGTTACATGGGAGTACAGTTTATATAAAATATAATGTCTAGAATTATGTTACATGGGAGTACAGTTTATATAAAATATAATGTCTAGAATAATGTAACATGGGAGTATAGTTTATATAATATATAATGTCTAGAATTATGTTACATGGGAGTACAGTTTATATAAAATATAATGTCTAGAATTATGTAACATTGGAGTACAGTTTATATAAAATATAATGTCTAGAATTATGTAACATGGGAGTACAGTTTATATAAAATATAATGTCTAGAATTATGTAACATGGGAGTACAGTTTATATGAAATATAATGTCTAGAATTATGTAACATCGGAGTACAGTTTATATGAAACAGAATATACCAAATACTGTGATGTGTCAAGAGGTTAGTTAATATTACAAAGAATTTATTGAAATTCAAGTTAAGTTTATATAATATAAAATGTTTTGAATAATGTGATATTCAAATTAAGTTTAGATGACATAACATCTATTTTGTATGAGTTTGTATAACATAAATTTTCGTGAGATAATAATTCGCTGGTGGTACATTTTTCAGGCTGTAAATAGTGCTGGTTCGGGACCATACAGTACGGTGGCTACATGTGTAACCCCACCCTCTAGTCCTTCACCGATTGTATACATACGACCTGCCCCCACTGCCAACACGATAGCCCTCATATGGAAGGAACCCAACTGTAATGGTAGTGATATCATTGCTTATAACATAGACATTGGAGAAAAACAAACCATAACAACAAGTGCTGTTACCGAGTATACGATTGAGGAGCTGGCTCCAGAGACTGTATACAAGTAAGTAAAACTCACTAGGTCCAGAGACAATATAATGTATTATACACAGTCCTGGTTTTTGAAAATGTAAAATTTAGTTCTTAGTTATTTGATAGAAGTGGAACATCATATAAAAATTTAGTTGTTGGAAGGAACTTTTCAGGTCCTTCTCTGGTAGCTTTAAATAATGATGATGTAATGATGTTAGTTTTTGTGATTTTATAGTAATTTTATGTCTTGGATGTTTTCCATGGCAATCAGTCATTAAGATTCAGATGTCATTTTCCCTAAATACTTAATACAAGAATTATTTATAGTATTAGTTACTTGAGTAGAACATATTTATATCTATTTCATCTTTATATTCCACAGAATAAGAATTCAAGCTGTTAATGGTATAGGTGTGGGGCCCTTCAGTTCTGCTGTCAAAGTAATGACACGTCCTTTGCCACCAAACCCATCACGTCTTGAGTGTATCAGTGCAGCTCCTAACAGTCTTAGACTGAAATGGGGAGATGGTCGTAACCTCGATATGGTCATGTACACATTGGAGATGGAAAAGGAGGACGGAAAGTAAGATTTATATTTTAAATGATCTCTATTAGTATTGTATTATCAGTTAAAAATGCTAATAGATCATCGGTTGGAATCGGAAGCACAAACCAATCCTATAATCAATGTAAATAATCGGTTTCTTTTGCAGCTTTTAAACGTATAATATTACAAAATAAAGATTCTGTTTGTTTCTGATATTAACATATTTATGTAATATTATATATAATTTTGAATTTTTGTTGATATATGAATCAATAGGAATAGAAAAACGAAGAAGATTAAAATACACTATAATGTAACTGTATATGCATTTACCTTTACAGTTTCCAGCCTGTTTATGAGGGATCAGCCCATGTGTACAAGATCAACAAGCTTGTAGAAATGTCCAGTTATGACTTCCGTATATTTGCAAGTAATTCAGCAGGAAATGGTCCATATTCAGAAGTCTATACATTTACTACAACAAAGGCCCCACCTGCTGCCCCAAAAGGTAAGTTGATGGTAAACTATGGCTAAATGATGATATGAGCTCATACTTAAAAATAACTGTACACAGTAAAACATGTAAAGATTTAATTTTCACTATTGGAGTCAGTTTCATTTGGTATTGTTAAAGCATTATTTTAATTGGGTAAATGTTGAATTTTGTTTTCATGAAATTGAGGTCAAATATCTTAGTGAAGATACCATCAGACTAATTGTTTGTTTTTTTGTTTCTGTGACATAAAAATAAAGCCCTAGTAAGGATATTGGTAGGGACTTCAAACAAGCTCCCTTAAAAAATGTCTTCATGAACAAGACTACAATGGATGCTTTTATTTGTAGCACCTAAAGTATCAGACATCAAACTGAATAGTTGTACTATAGGGTGGACCGTCTGCAAGCCAATGGGAACAGACAGTTTTACATACATATTACAGTTACAGAGCAGAGATCATGAATACAAACAGGTAAGAGTATACAATATATAATTTTTGTATCAGTTATTGTGTAATATTGATACATCAGACTGATCAGAATATACAACATTGTATTATGTTGTTTAACTATGTATACCCAGACTGATTAGAATACATAACATTTTATTATTTTTGATTTTAACTATATTATTCTCATTGGCTATAATGCTATCATGTGGCAGTTTATAAAAAATGTTATAAACTGAATGTTTCTAAAAATAGACAGACAGAAAATTGATAAACCGAGTGTTTCCAAAAATAGACAACAGGAAATTTATAGACCGGGTGTTTCCAAAAATAGACATGCAGGAAATTTATAAACTGGGTGTTTCCAAAAATAGAATGCAATTCAAAGGCTTCAAGTTTGTTGTCATAGCAAATATGGTTCAAATGGAGGAAAAGAATATGATACAGTCACAAACACTACAAATGGCTAAATTCAATGCTATGCCACCAATGCCAAATATAACAAATTATCAGAATGTTACAATCAACTACAACATTATAACCAAAACATTTACTGATTGTGATAAACTGTAAAATTTGTTGTTAAAATTACAATTTATTTATTGTTAATTTATTAAATTGTTGAAATTTTATTTTGTCTCATGTTTCTCATTGGTGGTTGCTCAGATTAAAAAAATAATAAAACAATTATAGCCTTTTAATTGTTTTGGTCAATCCCTGGATTTATTGACCCAAGGAGAAATTTATCGACCTCGGACTGCGCCCTCTGTCGATAAATCATCTCCTTTGGTCATTAAATCCAGGGATCGACCTCAACAATAGTATATTGTATTATGTATACTCTTTAACTATGTATACCAAGACTGATAAGATTATACAATGTTGTATCATTTATGATACGTAGCTATTACTACATCAAACTGACAAGAATATACATGTACAACATTGTATGATTTATAATATGTAACTATGGATACTTCAGACTGATAAAAATATACAACATTTTCTCTTCCACTAGACAAGGAAATTTCAAGAAAATAGGGGTACAATATAAATCTGTCTCAGGTACTAGTACTGAGATCGATTTCACGTGCTATAAACAATGAAACAATGTCATCACATAGTATTGAGATTGTTGTTGATGCTAAGTAATAATGAATTTACGTCACTGATGCTACACCAGAAGCACTTTTACAGGGATGCCAAAAGGGAAATTGATGCATTTTAATAGTTAAAGCACTTTAAGAGGACGAGAAAAAGAACCTCATACCTTTTTCTGCTCAAGATAGAATTATGTCAGTCTCGGGATGGTATGTATGTTATCTCATGACTCGGCTATCGCCTCCTCTTGATATATTGAACATACATACCACCCCTCGTCTGAGATAGTTCTATCTTGAACAGAAACAGGTTTGAGATTCTATTAGTATAATTTATGATACGTGGCTATAACTACATCTAACTGATAAGAATATACATCATTGTATCATTTATAATATGTAACTACATTGTAAGTCTGTATTGGGATGTATTAAAACATAGAGTTGTGACTATACATGGTATCACAGCATATAGTTGTGACTATACATGGTATCACATAATGACTATACGTTGTAATATATTGTTTTTATTCTTGTTAGATTTATCAAGGATCAAGTACGACTTTTAGTTTGCATAGTTTACATGCCAAGACAGAGTATCATGTCCGTGTGTGTGCCATTCGAGTGTGTCACGATGGATCAGATGAGGTGCCTGGACCTTTTAGCCCAAGTGTTATGTTCACAACACAAGGTTTAGAACCAACTGTTAGTGTTGAACCTAAAACGTCAGAAACAAAAACCGTAGAAGCCAAACAAATGACAGACCAACATTGTGCCATAATCATTCTGATGGGCTTTGTGGTGTTTGCTTGTTTAGTGGCCTTTGTGTTCCAGCAAATCATCACATATACTTCCAGTCATTCAAGTCGTTCTGATGATTTATGAGACAGCAAGATCATTCATTGGAATCATATTGTGGAGGATACTGGATAATAGTGTCATATGTATAAACACGGGCAATGGTGCAAAAATAAACTCATGACAACCATGTAAGTGGTCACTGAAGGAAGAACCAGCACAATAGTTCTGTTAGTTCTTGTGAAAGCTTTAATGGAAAATAAGTTAACTTTATATGAAAGCTAGTTGTATCTGTTAACATATGGAAGCTAATTGTTTTAATTAATACAGAGATATTATTTAGTCAAGGAGAGCAAGAAATTGGTTAATTCAATTTACACAAGGAAAATATGTTAAATCAGTAAACACAAGAAATTTAGCTAAATCAGTTAACATATGATAATTGGTTAAAGGCAGTTAATTAAATCAGTTAGCATATGATAATTGGTTAAAGACAGTTAATACATGGGAACCATTTATCTTGAGCATTTGGGAGCATACTAATAGGCTTATTATGAAAGTCAAGTCACTCTAAGTCATTCGACTGTGCTAAATGGCTATTGTGAAAGCTGATATCAAACTTGTGTCGTGTAGAATGTGTCCTTAAAGCTTGTGTTTAACATTGTTAACTTGTATGTAGCTTTTGATTGGACCAGTAACTATCAATCATAATTTCCCATTGAAGACAAATACAAATTAGATAAACTTTTCAATCAAATACATCGTGTAGAGGCCATTTAAGATTCAAACAAAGAATTTGTTGTGATGACATGATCATTCTTTAACATTGTGTAGTCATTTTCTTGTATAAAATTTAATTTTGAAGCGAATAGATTTTTAAGTAATCAAGTATGTACGATATAGAAATGAATTTTGACTCCAAACTTCACCAAGGAATAAGAACAAAGTTAGTTAGAAAAAGTATGTTGTATTTAATATGCCATTGAGCTGGTATATTTAATAATATGCAGTTGGCAAATGTATTATGTAATATACAACTGAGCTGGTATTTTTTTGTGATATTCAGCTGATGTATTGTGTAATACACAGTTGAGCTGGTGTATTGTGTAATATGCATTTGAGCTGGTGTAATCTGTAATGTACAGTTGAGCTTGTGTATTGTGTAATATGGAGACGGACTAATGTATTGTGTAATGCATCATTGAGCTGGTGTATTGTGTAATATGAAGTTGACCTGTTTTTTGTGTTCTATGAAGTTGAGATGATGTATTGTGTATAATGAATTTGATCTGGTCATATATCCTGGCATTCTTGTCTTATGGGGAATATTTACATTGGTAAAATCATTGTCAATATATTTTATTATTCATTTCATGTAAATTGTTGCATCATGTAAGATTAAAAGCTTTAGGTCATGTGACAACTTGTTGACTGCTGTGTTCATGTGACTACTTACAGACAACTATATGTGGATGTGCTTATTGTTTGGTAATCATTTTATGAGAATTATATTGTATATATTTTGCTATTTAAGGTCATATGATTGTCATGTCAAATTTCCTTTATGGTTTTAACTTGTTTCATAATTTTTACATGCTGTTCCATGACCCATAGAGTTTCATGACTGTCATGTGACCTATGGATAGTTCAGAATCACATGACTGTCATGTGACCTGTGGACAGTTCATTATCACACGAGTGTCACATAATTTTACATCGTGCTCATGTTACAGTTGTATAACACTTAACAATGGACACTGTACATTAACCAAGGTCAGTGGTCATGCCAAAAGTACAAATAATTATTGTTAATTATATTTTTAAATTGATATTACCTTTAATTTGTTTCACCTCACCTTAAGCTGTGTTAACATAACAACAGGAGCAATACCTACTTAAATATGTTGTACTTCAACCTTACATGTGTTGGTATTGTCAATAAGGGCAGTAACTCCGTATTTTTATGTGCCCTTTAAGAAAGTAATGTGTTGGTTTTGTCAACAAGGGCAGTAACTCTTTCATGTGCCCACTAATAAAGTAATTAGGGATGTAATGTTTAATCTTTCCTCCCATCTAACAAAGTTTACTAGAAACATTTAAATCCCCACATAGACGTGAAATTGTGTGTGTTACTACATGTATAGCAGTACACAGTAAGTAAGATATAAAGATCAATCTGCAAACCTCTTTATTCAACATTTGATATTATGTTTTGACTGCATGGTAAAGAAACTACTCATTTCTCTTCATAATAAAAAAAAGAAATAGCATCAAATTTCTTATTAAGACATGTCCATACACAATTTGTTTTATTATTTACACAGTTAAAACCTCTCTTGCTAACTCTGTGTTGTAGGTTTCTGTTTTCTCAAGGTACTGTAGGGAGTTACTGTATAACTGATAAAGTTCAAGTGTAATAACTGTTGGATAACACAGCAGAATAATGAAAACTTCTGTATCTATCAACAAAGTATATGTCAGCCGATCTTATTGTTGTCAAATCTTACATATTCAATACGATGAAGTCTAGTGTCAACACAGTTATGAGGTGAAGTGAAACAGAGTTTGATGATCTTGTCATCATTTACATATAAAAATGCTGCATCCCTTTTGTCTATGTGGTGGATCTTTGTGGATTGTGATCTTATACTACATACAGATTCTACATTGTTATGCCCCCTGCCTGTGTTTTGCTGGATTTGGGTGTGATATAGGAGTCTCAGGCCATGGATTGTGAATGGGAGGGGTGGTGGGGTCAGTAGGTTGGTGGGGTTGGTGTATAGTTTTGGAAGGGTGTCAGGTCAGTTCATAATGTGTCTTTGATCTGTACATGGTATAGGAGAGTGGCTAAGATGATGGGTTTACATATGGTGTTGGAAGGGCAACAGACCAGTGGATTTGGTAGAGTATCAGAGGGATGGCAGGATGGAGGATCAGTTCATGGTGTTGGGAGGGGTACATATCAGTGGATTAGGTATGGAATAGGAGGGATAAAAGTTTGGCGGATAAGTATGGAGGATCTGTGTATTGTATAGAAGGAATTACAGGTTGGAGGATCTATGTGGGGTATAGAAGGGGGTTACAGGTTGGAGGTTCTATGTGGGGTATAGGAGGGGGTGACCAGTTGGAGGTTCTATGAGATCTATAGTAGGC
>JAUMGZ010210640.1:0-11981 GCA_032359645.1 Pododesmus macrochisma | reverse complement strand
TACTCCGGGTACTCCGGTTTCCTCCACCAGTAAAACTGGCACGTCCGTAAATGACCTTAGCTGTTGATCGGACAACAGTTTGTTTTGACAACTAATTCAATTTAGCTTAATCAAATATGTATTGTTATTGTTTGACATCAATTAGCTTGAACTTCTTTAAATGCGGACCAAGTATCTCTTTTGATCCACCGGAACCGAAGAAATCATGCCCGGTCACATTTTTGACTTATCAAAACCACTACATCAATTTCAATCAATTTTAAAACTTTCTATGAAGCATTCTTAGGACAAGAGGATTCAAATTTAGTCAAAAGGGATTCAGTTCCCCGGGGGCGCCAATAAGTTGAAACTTCGAACAAATTTTAAAAAAAAATCTTCTAATAAACCCGAAGGTACACAGCTTAATGCTTGGATGTAACCGTAGGGCAAGTAAAATCAACGTTGTTCAACATTAAACTCTGGGTATATAGGTAACGTGTGTGGGGGTCAAAGTTATACGGTGAAGCAAAATATGTTCACTTGTCACCCTTCTTTGACTTCTAGAATATACAAAAATGCAATCTAAAACAAATTCAACCAAACTTTCTAGGAAGCATTCCTGTCGAAACGGGGATTCAGATTTGGTCAAATTATAGGACTCACTTTCCGAAAGTGTCTCTATGGGGGGTCAACGTGAGGAATATTTGACAAAAGTTCAAAAATATGCTCCTAAAAAACTCGAAGGTGTAGAACTTAATGCTTGCACATGAAATTGTAATCTTTGGTAATAGAGAGAATAGCTTGTTCCAAGCGTGACTCTTGGTTCAAAAATATGCGTTTGGGGTCAAATAATTAATACTGGACAACAGAGGGCAACACTATCGGTCAGACAGGAGAACAATGTTACAAATTTACAAAGCAATTCGTAATCAAATACCAAACGAAACTAGAATGCAACTCATACTAGATTTTGTTTTTTATTAAGTTTTTATTAAGGTCTTATTGTCCGATCAACAGCTAAGGTCATTTACGGACCTGCCAGTTTTACTGGTGAAAGAAACCGGAGTACCCGGAGTAAACCACCGACCTACGGCAAGTCACTGGTAACTTTCTCACACTAGCAAGCCCCGGACGGGGATCGAACTAAGAGCTCTTATAATTACAAGTCGGCGACTTTAACCACTCAAACTAGATGGACGTTAAGAACTGTAGGAGTTGAATCAAGACCTTGTGGGCGTCTTGTTGATTATATTGGATTAATGAACCTTTTTGGGGAATACTCGATCACAATTTATTTTCTGTTTTGACTTTATTCTTTGAAAATGTTTCCGTCAGTGCAAAACACCGAATGAGCATTTCTCTCCCTTTGATTTGCTGTTCTGTGTCCCGCTATTGTACTTTGATATTAACCGAAGAGAGTAACTTTGACACGTGAATAAACTAACTATGGACTAAACCTACTTTGGGGTAGGTCAGGTATTCACTTTGTAGTCAAAAATTCTTACTGTGCGCCTCTCAATAACAAGTTTAAATGGATGTTTCAAAAGCATAAGGACATATTGACGGTCAACACTGGATCACCAAAGGGTATTTTTTGTGAAAGTACTATGAAACTCGTATTGTTTGTTAAACAAACATACTAATAACAGTTTAAAACCACACGAATTGCAGGCAAATCTTGTGATTTGTATTCTTCAATAAGTCAATTAAACAACAGTTATTCATGAAAAGTTCTATGCAAAGAATAGACGCGTAAATTATAAGTAGTTCTGAATGTCAATCAGTGTGTAGACTATGCCACTTCAATATGTTACCGGACTAAGTGTACAGTTATATTATGTTGTCGGTGTTGCTTCCTACCTGTTTCAGGGTTGGTATAGCCGTATTAACCCCTACCAACCTATTGAACTCTCTTCGATTAATATCAAACCACAATACACAAAGTGTATTTAGCGGAGTGGCGCCCTGGCTGAGAAAAGTGAACAAAAGGAGAGAACCAGTCAAAGCACATCCGCGCATCTCAATGTCATTTATTTATAACAATTCATTAACACAGATTAAAGGGGTTTGTCTATTGATTTTTACAGTGGTCGAACTATTTATTAACTACAAAAGGAAATATCACGAACTAGAAGCGAAATCAGGTGCTCGCGATATGGTATAGGTTATACGTCAAAATCTGAAACGATCGGAGCTGGAAAATTGGAAAGCACAGAAATCACTTTAAATTCAGCTTCGGCGATACCCAAAGAAATAGTTCACAACGCAGCTTCAAATTTACTCATTTTCCTATACTATGAGTAAACCTTCCTGAATACAAAGATGTTTCTACTTGAGTTCATTTATCTACATTTACCTTCAAACACAGAGCCATCTAAAAAGCACTTAGGAAATTCCGGTACTACTTTCTTCAGTATACAACTTTTTCATGACGACGTATCAATTTGCTGTGTGTTCCATTTATCTCACGGTCACATGGTGCATTTTAGCCAATCAACTCCTAAATATGTCTTGATTTAAACATATTTTATTTCAAATTTGAAAAAGGATCGGACACAAATTCATGTAATTTATTAAGCCCTCTCCTAACATTTAAATGTAATCTGTTTGAGTCCCTAGAGGATGGGGATTCACATGAGTTCAAATGATAGGTCTAACATACAGGAAAAACATAAGAAGCACCATTTCGAATATCTTCTATAATAAACTAGAAGGCATTAAACTTTTTGCCTGCAAATTGAGTAATACTAGTATGTTGGCATGGGGAGCCAGCTTTGTTCAAGACGTCGCCCAAAATGGATAAGATTTAACACTAGTAAATATGTAAAGTTTCACATTTTTGACTTCTCAAAAGTTTGTTTGTTTATTGGGGTTTAGCGTCCCTTTGACTCGTGTAGGTCATATCGAGACGGTGTCTCCTGGTGACAGTACCCAGTGATCGTGACTTTATAGTGCTGCCTAACTGAAATATCATTGACATGCTACTTCACACGGTCACATTATCCTGACACCGAGCCAACCAGTCCTTCTCCTACCAATAATGCTGCGCGTTAAGCAGGGAGCGAGAAGAGTGCACAATTTTAACGTTTTGGGATATTGCGCCACCAGGATACAAACCTGCGATCGCGACTTTTCAAAAGACAGTGGATCAATTTCAGTCTACCTTTTTAGACGGAAGTATCCACGGGTCAAATGCGATCAAAATATGTCGCAAAAGTATTGTGTCCTTAAAATATATTAACATTATACTAATTCTATATTTCGACGTTTGCCAAACCACGGCCTGGGTCTGAGATAAACACTAAATTGATACATTGTTTTACTTCAATAAATATTTAATATCATATGATAATTTCCAAACAGAATTATTTTCTTAGATAATGAGCCCTCGTTTGGCTCGGTTTTGTCTGGCTTGATTGTATTGTCAACGCATCCTAAATAACAGTTTAAGTAGCAAGTATAAAGGTCTTGTCTTCTTAAAGATTACAAGTTTGGTGTAGCCTAAAAATAAAGAGGAATATAACCTGAATACATAACGCCGTAACAGTTAGCTCCCTTCAAACAAAAATTGACCAACAATGACCTGACGGTGACAATGTCAATGCTTTATTCAACCTGACGTGGCGTGTTTTGTGGTAAGTTTGGTTCCCTTTACGTGATTTTTAACTTACAACAAAACAGCTGAATGTTCGCAGAAACTGGATACATAACCTCGTCTAAAGTTAGCGGCCATTTATCACAGATATCATAAACAGTCAGTGTCTTGTCTACTTTCGTTTTACCTTACATTTACGTGAGCGTCATGCAACAGGAAGTTCTTTTTGTTGGAAATTTCCATATTACTATTAGGATTGGTTCATATCGATAATATTTCACAATACCTTACACACACGAGTACTGGTAAGGCCTTACAATGTATGATATGATATTTCACAATACCTTACACACACAAGTATCAATAATAAATTATTAAAAGCAAAGAAAAATTGTTTGTCTCTGTACACATTCATGTTTATGGATATTTATATAATAATTAGTTTTCCAAATCATCTATTATTGATTGACCATCTGATTCCTGTGGCATAATAGTTAACAAAGACATCTAGTCCCACAGTGGCACTTGATATTCAACAAATATAGGTTTTACAAGTTATGTATTATGAAATTTATAACGTGTATATATGTAATCATTTTATACCTGTATAGTACTGCAGTGTACTTAAATACTAAGTAAAGGGTGACAGTGTACTGATGTGCAGAGTGGGGTTTTGAAGTCAGAAAAGGGGTTGTTACAAAAATAAAAGTCCCATAACTGGTCCCTTTTTAAATGTAGGTACATTATAACATACATTGTATATACATGTATGTACATGATGTACGTAGGCGATTTGTCCGACTCCTACATTTGTACACTCTCATTGTTTCCACAATACTAGTATGTAGGATATGCAGGCTACATTAAAGCTTCTGATAAATTATACAAACCAGAAATGTGACCTACAGTGCCATGCCTCCTACATGTATGTAACAGGGTTAATAAAGATACTGACCCCGCTGGGGTTCGAACCTGGGATCTATGACTCCAGGTCCAACGCTCTACCGTTTGAACTAAAGGAGAACTCCTCTAGCGCTAGCTAGTAGGAGTGGTTTAAAGCTACTTTACACACTGTGACATGTATAATAATTCATTCCCATTCATTACTAATCAGTTCAATGTATAGCCTGGTTCCACGCTTCCCATCATGTTCAGTATTGAGGGGCCGCGGTGGCCTAGTGGTTAAAGTCACTGACTTGTAATCATAAGAGCCTTACACCTCCTTAGTTCGATTCCCGTCCGGGACCGCCTAGTGTGAGAAAGTTGTCAGTGACTTGCCGTAGGTCGGTGGTTTACTCCGGGTACTTCTGTTTCCTCCACCAGTTAAACTGACACGTCCGTAAAATGACCTTAGCTGTTGATCGGACAATAAGCCCTTAACACAAACAAATCAGCATTGATCGATAGCTGTGACAGTTATTGACAGGGGTCAATGATATTCTTACATGATTCTAGATCTAGTTCTAGGTAAACAATGAAAGATTTTCTGACTCAAAGTTAAAATAACCTGTTGAGGCTGTTCCCATATCGATCAAAATGTCGCCTTCATTGCGGACTCAATAACTGACCGGCAGGAAGTTTGGTCATCAACTGTTATTGATTCTCATTTATTTTGGATTGACTTTTGTTTTGGAGAGTAGTTGAGTCAAAACTAATTTCTACATATATTGTAATGCCAGTCAGTCATGTTGAACCTAAATATCTGCATTTATTTCAATTCATTAATCTTATCTCTTTTTTCAGTGAAAATATTTGGACTAAAAATAATGGAAAACTAGACAAAGCAGATGCATGCAAACTCTCAATGAGGAGTTCCACCTTTGACCTGTAAAACCTCGGCACAGATAATGGAGATGGATACAGAAAATGCCTTTAATGGACATCCTCATTCCTCGGGTATGTATATATATATATCTACACTTTGACACATCCTCATTCCTCAAGTATGTATATATATATATATATATCTACACTTTGACACATCCTCATTCCTCAAGTATGTATATATATATATATATATATATATATATTTATCTACACTTTGACACATCCTCTTTCATAAAGTATGTATATACAAAATGATATATATATCTACACGCTGACACATCCTCATTCCTCAGGTATGTATATATATATATATTTACACGTTGACACAAGTTCATGACTCAGTATTGGAACTGTGACTGTGTGGTGTCATGGCAATTAATCTGTGGTATGATACTCCAGTTTGACAGCAGTTTAGAAATTATGTCTTGAGTTTTCACTGTTGCAAGCAGACAGTATTATTTACAAAAAAGCAAAATAATTGGAAGTGCAAACTACTCAATTCTTCAAAAACAGTTTGAGTTATAAGTTTTTATTAGTCCATCTGGACCAAAGGTTCAAGGTGGACTTTTTCCATACAAATCCTGTCCGTCGTCGTTGTGGTCTTTAACTTTTCACATTTTCGACTTCTTCTCCTAAACCACTGGACCTATTTCATTCAAACTGGGTAGGAAGTATCCCTAAAGGAAGGGGATTCAGATTTGTTCAAGTAATGGGGCTGGGCCCCCAGCAGGGAGCACCACTAGGGGGCAAAAAGGGGGAAAATTTGTCAAAACTTCAAAAATCTTCTTCTAATAAACTAGAAGGCCTAGAGCTGAATGTGTTAGTATATAGCAACTTTAGGGCATGGAGAACCAAGATTGTTCAAGGCATGACCCTGGTGTCAAAAAAAGGTTATGCATTTTGGAGTCAAAGTTCAACACTATGTTAACTTTTCACATTTTTGACTTCTTGTTCAAAATTTCAGGACCAATTTCATCCAAACTTTGTAGAAAGTATCCCTAAGGGAAGTTGGTTCAAATTTTTAAATAATGGGGAGATAATAATAAGACTAATGTACCATTTAAATATCACAAATCTTGTAAGCCCAACTCCTCAAAGATAGCACACCATACGAAGATGTGCATGAAGGAAATTATTTACATTCTGACGATTTGAAGGAGAGAAAATTATACTTGTATATTTTCTTGTTATGAATATTGTAAGCAGTGAATTTCAATGAAACTTTACACAATGATAGTACACCATATGAAGATTATATGCATGAAGGAAATTATTTCAAGGTAACATTTTAATCTTTAATTACTTTTTTGGTTAGATCTTCAAACAGTTTTAGGCTTTAGTAAACTTATCTTCAGTTTTTCATACAAAAATAAAGGCTCACAACCCTGTCCTAATTTAGCTTCTCTTGATGTATATTGTTCCTGGGTATGTATAAAGGTCCAGCATTGGTGATAGGGGGAGGGGGTATTAGTCACAGCTCTAGTTAAATCATTTAGATCTAGACCAGCCAAGATGCTACAACACAAACATTCAGTTAATTGGCTTCTAGCTGTAACTCTTCATACTTTCTTAATAAATGTTCTATTCAGGTTTTCCTTTCTTTCAGACTTGCGAGGCATCCAAGCTGAAATATGTGAGTGTATGATCAAGAAAGACAATGAAAAGTTGACAGATTTATTTGCAAAGCACAGCAAGATCTTAAATGAGAATATTTGTTTGTGTAAGTATGACTGTGGTCCATTCTGTTGTTGTGAATAACATTTAAGAAAATACATTCTCTCTAACATTATTTTTTGAGTTGCTTGTGACTGCATGCAGTCTGCCACGTTAGGCACTAGTCCAAAGCCCACGACTAGTAAGAGATTAGCGGTGGCTCAGAGGTAGAGCATTCATCTTGTGATCCGGTAGGCACTGGTTCTATTTAGGGCCTGGGCTGCGTCAAACCTAAGACTTTAAAATTAGGTAATCTTCTCGCTCCCTGCTAAGTTCTCAGCATTACTGGGTAAGAGAAGGGCTGATTGGCTTAGTGTCAGTATAATGTGACCGTGTGAAGTATCATGTCAATGTGTCTGCAGCATTATATTTTAGTGAGACAGCACTATAAAGTCGGTGCACACTGTCACAAGCAGACACTGTCTCTATAGGGCCTAAAAATAAGTTTAAGGGATGTTAAACCCCGATAAAACAAACAAACAAACAAACTAACTAGTAATATTTAGTTCAGACTAGTGAAATTTTCTTTAATTCTGCTACATATTGTATATAAATAGAATGTTATTTTGCTTATTCAGACTTGTGCTTGAAAATTTAAAGGCACAGACTGTGCATGTATTTTATTTTGTAATTTTTTTTATATATTGATAGGCAGCAACTATGACTGTGGGTGCATCCTTGTCATGGAAAACATGCAATTCTTCCTAATAGAGCAATATGGAAATGAATCCCGAATTGAAAAACTGCTCCTTCAGATTAGACAAGGCGGCTGTTTAGGAGAAGGAAAGTGCCATGAAAATGATAGCATGTATGATAGCTGGCTACCTAGGAAGTCAGATTACCAAGCGACATTTAACTTCATGATCATAGCTACAAGTTGTAGAAATATTGATGCAATGAAGATGCTAGCAGAATATCAGTGCGATTTTAACAAGACATATACTTACACCGAAACGACAGCATCCTCGGAGAAAATTGACCAGAATATAACTCCTCTAAACATCTCTGTCATGAATGGCTGGGAAAAAGAATTTAATTTTCTTATGTCTCTAGGAGTGGATGTTAACATTTCAGATTGGAGGAGACTAGGTACTGCTTTATGTGAAGCTATAAAGCCACCTTTGTCTTATGAAGAGGAGGAAATTGAAATGTGGAACGGAATAGTTAAAAAGTTATTGGTGTCTGAAACTGTGGACGTGAATAAAGTTCTGCACGGAAAAGTTCCCTTGATTAAGGCAATGAGGGAAGAAAATGAAGAGGTTTTTGATTGGTTATTAGAAGCCGGGGCTAATGTCAATGCTTACGATTCACGTTCAAAGACGGCCTTGATGCATGCTGCGGCTAATGAAAATTTGTATCTCTCTTATGTACAGAAACTCATTGAGAAAGGAGCCGACGTCAGTCTGAATACAAAAGGTGGAAGTTTCCTGTCTATAGCCACAAATTATGGTATGAGTACTATAATTCAGAAAACCTTTTCATATAAGATTTTAAATGATTAAGAATTGATTGAAAATGAGTCTTAAGAAAACACTACATAGCACTCTATAGGGTTTGGGTCTCTGCGGTTGGTTGGTAGTCTTTGTCTGACAATCATCACTAACAGCAGCATAAGTACTGGGCCATTACAGCTACTTTGTCTGACAATCATCACTAACAGCAGCATAAGTACTGAGCGATTACAGCTAGCCATCCTGGTCATTAACATATCTATTATGTTATCACTTCTGCATATAAGATGCTTGTGCATAGATTCCAACTCTGTACTTATGTTTAGTACAGTATGTTTAATGGCAGATTGAAAATTTGCCTAGATAAAGGATGACTGCTACTGGGAAACAAGGTCTAACAGATTGGCTGATTTTCATTATATAAGTAAATTGACATAATGCTTTTCATTAATGCAAAAATAAGGATAGGTCAATGATCTTGTAATTGAGATAAAAGCGTTTTAAGTTTTGACGGGAAAAAACAACTCTAGATTTAATAATATATATGGAAAATAATAGATTTTTAGGGGCCAGAAATCATATGGAAAGAGTCTTACAAATTTTTTAATATTTTGGTAGATGGGTAAATAAAGTGTATATTTTAATACAATCAGAAAAATAGGGGTCAATGGGCAAACACTTTTTAATGTATTATTATGGAAAATACCTGAAGAGTTACTAAAAAACTACATAAAGATAGAAATGTGAGTAGCTCGCATCCTTAAAAGATGAAAGTCTTTGATTCTGTTCCATGTATTATTTGTTTACTTATTAAACAATGGGGTTTTTTAATTTTTTATACCTACATTGTATATGAGGCAACCATTGTCGCCAGATATAAGTATAATACATCATTACAAAAAATCCAAATATTTTAGTTTGCAGTTGCCTTGTGCCATTTTAAAACAAGTTTGTGAATGGAGTTTCAAGTAAAGGTTACACATTTTGGAATAAAGTTACACTTCTCCAAATTGACCAATTTCAACCAAATTTGGTAGGAGGCATCCTTATGGGAACATTTATTCCCCAACCCTTGGCTTTTGACATTGGCCTTACTTACAAGTTTAAATGACTGCTTAACAGTAACAGTTGTATTTTTGTTTAGTGTGAAATTTTCCAAAATGTACAATGATGTTTCTCTATGTTCAGTTGTCGATTCTATTGCAACATTTGAGGTCAAGAGAAAAAGTGACTAGTCCTGTCAGTTTCTTTCATTAATGATATGTATGGCTATAAGTTGCAAAAAATACCAACCATTACATCTGTGACATTAGATCTACCGGTACATGTTTCGGGAAATTCTTTAAGCTCAAAAAAGTTTGAAGATCCATTGAAATATATCAAAATATGCCTGCATACAGATGTGTCTACATGTATTGATAGATGTTCTGCAATATATTAAAGTAATATTACTTAATTATATTTCAATTATTGCTCAAAATTTAACACAGCCCTAATGACACTTTATTTTCATTTACCTTCAGCACAAGTGAAAAATGTCAAGATTGCCATAGAGCATGGAGCAGACGTCAATGAGGTGACAGATCTATCAAAGATGCCCCCCTTACTGATCGCAACTTACATGGATCAAGCGGAAATAGTGGAACTATTGGTGAAATCAGGGGCTGATGCTAATAAAAGCAATGACCATGGGTACAACGCTCTTCATATAGCTGCCTGGAATGGTCACATGGCCATATTACGCTTGATTATTCAACATAGTAAAGTGAAAATTGATTATGATCAGCAGACGCATGACAAAAACACTCCCTTGGCGCTGGCGTGTCACGGTAGAAATACAGAAGCTGTGGACCTACTATTGCCACTGGGCTGTGCAGTCAATAATGCAGACAAGGATCTAGATACACCATTACATTATGCTTCCTATAATGGCATGACTGAAGCGGTGGATTCACTGTTGAAAAATGGGGCAAACCCTGGAGTCTTAAACAACTTCAAAACGTCTCCTCTGTGGAATGCTGTTCAAACGAAACATAAAGAACTTGTCAAATTACTGTTGTCACGGAACATTACAATGGAGACGAAAAGTGTTGGTATTGACCAACATGCCCAAACAAACGCACCCATTCCTCTGTACCAAACTGAGGTTTCTCCTCTCTATATTGCTGTTAGGAGGGGTAGTATAGAAATCATGTGTATCCTACTCTCGGCTGGGTATGATTTCTCTGAGGAGAAGTGGCTCATTGACAGACAATTCCCTGTAGAGAATGAGAACATGGACCATTCGAATTTGAAAAACCTTTTAACCAGAATGACTTCGCATCCACCTAGACTCTTGTACATTTGCAGAAACTTTTTAAGAAAATATCTTGGAGAAAATATTCATGAAAGAGTTAACAAGATGGAGATTCCTTCAAACTTAAAAAATGTACTTCTCTTAACAGATTTACTACAACCTGCACCATAGCTTCAATAATTAATTGAGCTTCATTCAATACATTTGTATGTGTGATATTGACGTTCTTACAGGAGTGTAACATTACATCAAACTATTGAACTTTTACTGAAATTCTAATTATTGTTAATTTCATTTATTATATTTTGCCAAAAATACTAAAAACTAGCTACATCATGTATATTGTAATAGTTTACACTTTAAAGTATGAATCTCTGTACGCTAGTGACTATATGTTACATGTCAAATCACATTAAAACTGCACATTGAATAAAATTCCATAGAATCCACTACCATAGTCTATATTGGAATCTTGATTGGATAGCCTATCAGTAATGCTTACGGTATAATAAATGAGTACAATTTTCCTTCTGAATTGTTCTTTAACTATGAAAATGAACAGTGTTTAAATTAAAAAAATGTAACTGTTGGTGTCTTATGAAACATTTAGGCAAAACATGTCTTATGATAATTAAAACCATTGCAAGGATGTAGAATTATAAATTAAAAACATCCATCAAATATGAAAGGACAAACTAACTTTTTGTATTTTTGACTCTGACAGCTTACACTGATACTAGTTCATTTTATCATAAACTTTATATTCCTTTAATGAGCTTTTAATGTGATTTAACCAGAAACCTATCTCTTATATTAGTCTCAGATTTAACTTTGGATTCAATAAGAAAACTACTGAATCCTAGATTTAACCAAGTACAAGTATTACATTTTCGTCAATTATGAGACAAAATATATTGTTTCATAAGATATTACGGACAAGACTGGTGAGCTTTAATTATCTTGATTTTATTGACTGTGATATTTCTTGTGAAGACAAGTGCCATTTTACAAGTTGCCCCTTACTTTTAATGCACTGTTATTTATGGTTTGATATTGACCGAAGAGAGTTCAATAGGTTGGTGGGGTTAATAAGGCTATACCAACCCTGAAACAGGTAGAA
>JAUMGZ010210629.1:0-11982 GCA_032359645.1 Pododesmus macrochisma | reverse complement strand
GATAATGAAGTGTTAATATTTCTGCTACTTCACGTCCTCAACAATACTGTCAATTTAACAACAAACTCCTCAACAGAAGATAAAGCGAATGCACCAGGTATGTTAGCCGTCAAACAAATACAACCAGTAGGTATGATTGTGTTCAATCGAATGAAACCTATGTCAATGTGCAAACAAATATAAGAAATGTGTCAGCGATAACAATAATGCATCAGGTATTTCAGCTATCAAACGAATACTGCCAGGGCCGTAGCCTGCGGGGGTACTTTTTCTATTTTCTATCCCGGAGAATCAGCCTATATATGAGTGCGGTAGAAAAAAAGTGTTTGACCCCCCCCCCACACACACACACACCGACTTACCCCAGGCTACGACCCTATATATCGGCGTAAATATAAAGTGTTGTGTTGAAACTAAAACAACTGGTGGTTCATTCAGAACAGAGGGGAAAAGCAATGGTCGTGTTCCTTTACATGGAACTGTGCAGGGAGGAAAACGTTTCATTTGAAATAGTTATATCCGACATATGGTATATGACCCAGTAATACATGTTAAAAGTCGAATAAAGCATAGTCATGATATACTGTACAAACATTGCCGGGTATTTTATCTACTAATTGGTTTCTATTGCCGAAATTGCAACAAGCTCGTGTACTTTGGGTTTATTTTGTTTATAAATGGCAGCGATGTCAACAAAAAGATATATAACTCGAGTACGGTACATTACACCCAGTGGTGATTTTCAGTACTTGGTGTTGTAATTCAGGGATGTGACTGCTATCAAAATAAGACAACTAGTTCATACGATCTATTTTCTTTATTCTTTTAAAGCAAAGAATGAATATGTACATATTTTCGAAGGGAACATACTACAATGGCGCCTGCATGAACATATACGCATTTTACTCATTCTAGTTAAACTTAATTAAATCTTCCAATTAACTGACAATCATACATCGAGAACAAACAAACGATTTACATTGTAGTTGCCTTTATCTTGATTTCAAACATAAAGCATCACTTATCTCTGACTTCTCACAGTAAGGTTGTATATAACCCCTTCTTTTTATCAAACCGTCGTATTTTAACATTTTAAAGAGCTAAGATTATAGTGCATTTACGGGGCAACCAGTTCCGTCGAGTCTCCAAGAGGACACTGTTGCAAAAACTCACAATTATGGATTAAATTGCAGACAATCCGTTAGAATTTCTCGATAATACAAAGCGTTTTTAAGTTACAAACAGCCAGCTCAATTTAGCAAGTTGACAGTTGACACGTCGTACATATTGGCGTGCACTATGATTGTTAGTACCCATGAGAGGAGAAAACGTGAATTAGGTAGCTACCGTAATCAATGTAAATTTGCTTAACTGTTTATGTTGATAAATGTTATATGATTTAAACGGGTGAAATGTCCGTGGTTGCACCTTGGTTTTGGCAGAACTCTGGGAGTCGAGCAGATAACCACGAAACTCAATTGTTCGCGTGCCCAGAGATCAGGCAAATATAGCCAGAAAACACTCGACAATTTCTTGATAGGCTTTCAAACTAAGATACGCCATGACTTTTGAGTGTTTACCGATAAAAATGACCAGTTTCTCCAAGAAAATTAATTGGGGTGTACTCTGTTTTAATTCTATTTTACAGATGAAGACCGTTTTATTGTACTTTCCCGTACGTGTTATTAGCCACCATTCAGCATGTGCGTGTGTATGCTTATTTGCTATTATATTGAAATATACTAAATAACTTGAAGATGTAATAATCCGCGTAATAGATCAGGAAGCAGTTCGTTATTGATGTCGTTTGAATTGTGGTTTTAATGTTTGTTCATTTTCTAGATTTTTAGAGGATGAACAAAAACTGTTAAATTATTGTCGCCTTGTGCTGCCAAAACTCTTATTCGCCGAGAGTGATTTATTTACGAAGCCACCCAAAACAAACAAGGATTTATAAAAACATTTCAACAAGAACCCACGTCCTAAATTACGCAGCCCCTCGTGATTATTAGCTCGAGTAAACACACATATGGGGACTAGGGACCCTGTTGACCTTCAGTGCCAATATCCCGTAATCCTGGCAGACATTGATATCTTTTTATAAAGAACATTCTATAAACACGTATGACTTAAACGGATTACGTGTACAGCCTAGGTAATTGCCGTTAATATTTTTCAAATACATAACCTAAGATAAGGTAATACCTATATCAAGGACTGTGATTTATAGGTCTTCACGACTGACATCTCAAGAAAATGGTCCGTCAAACCTACATTAACGAACATATAAAGCATGCATTCTCCGACAAAAACATTGATTGATTTACAAGGCTTTTGTGTCAAAAGACAGAACACGATTCGTAAACAACTTTACTCATTCGGCTGATTTTATTGGAAATTTGATTTAAACCCGCATTGAAATTGAAAAGCAAATGGTTGTGGTTTGAAAATTGATCTTATCAAAATATTTACCTTGCAATCGTTCATACTTGAAAACTGTAACATTACAGTGGTATTGAGCGAGGCGTTGATGATATATACTTATCGTATCTATCTCAGGTAAACTGTTTCTAATCAGCGCTTATTGACAGGTATCGTATTATTTATGTGTGCACACCTTGATTCTAAGGTCTTAAGATTATCTTTTTGTGAACAGTAATATTTAGCAAGAATTGTGTGTACAGTTACGTGTTCAGCCATACTGCTCTGTTTATTATAATATAATGGCTGCAGTTCTCGGTTGTCTGTGAACTTTTGACGTGTACAAATTGTCGACGATTTTTTTTAAAGCATATTCTTTTAAATAAGGCAAACTGCAGGAAACATTTCATTATAATTGTCACGCTCTTTTGTGCTCTTCATAAAAATATCCAGGTCAATCATGCCGGTAAATTCAAAAACATATACTTTGCCTCACCTTTCTATCGCCAGCATCTAACCGGAAGTCCTCCATCATGAAATAAATAATCAAAAAATCACACTATGTCTTGAATCATAAACACATATTTTTATGGTTTGCAACCAGTCGGAACAATTTCAAGAACAATCCAAATGTTCTTATGCAGAGAAAACTGTACGAACAATTACAACAAGACGTAT
Organism: Pododesmus macrochisma; assembly: GCA_032359645.1. Lineage (NCBI taxonomy): Eukaryota > Metazoa > Mollusca > Bivalvia > Pectinida > Anomiidae > Pododesmus > Pododesmus macrochisma. The sequence goes on along the minus strand of JAUMGZ010210629.1, from coordinate 8,883 downwards.
TGGCATCGCCACAATCATACAAACACGCACTATATAGTCAACATATGAAGCCATACAATATATCCCTGTCGATCTGTCTCTTATCTGCTAAATATCACTAAAATGTTCGATAAAACATGGGGCAGAGCATGATTGCAAATATCAACCAATGGCGTTCTAATTCTCACAATGTGTCGCCACTACCGTTAATCTCCTCCTATTTTAGATACGCCCCTAACACGAAGGTAACACGAGTCGGATCAAACTATCAAAGACGCTCACAATTATGCATTGATAAATTGTCAACTTTAATCTGGGTGAGATTTGACCAAAGCTAAGATTCCTAATGGACCATCTGACCGTGGGAGAGAACTGTACTACGAATCTAAAACAAAAAGTTGAAACAACAAAAAGAGCACATCAAATAACTCAAGAGTTCTGTCTCAATGCTGGCACTGTTGGCCACACTTTTTTTTTACAAATATTAAAATGCAATTGTTTATGAATTAAATGTCCAAACTTTATAAAATCTTTATCATCGTTTAAGTGGTTTAATGATTACCATTAGATGCCGTCATATATAAACCACAGATATTGTCAATATGGGTATATTTATTTCTAATTCATGAAGTGTTTGGCACGATACGGGGGTCGAAGTATGTTTGCATATGTAGATACTAAACATTTACATTGAAACGATTGCAAATGCCTTTCAAATTATCTTGGTAAAGAACTGTAGCGTTTGGAAAACCCCAAAATAAGGCTCACAAAAATGCACAAACTGCATTACATGTATAATAACATATAACGCAACTTTGATTTTACTGCGATATATTGCAGGCCCGCAGGAGCATTTTTGAAAGTGGAGGGACCAAACCTTACGTAAACCCCTCCAAAAAAGATCACTGCGACGCAGAGCACGGGCGACATATATATTTGAAGGAGAAGCCCCTTCAAGCAGTGGGTTGTTTTTGGCGGGACTCCCTCAAGAATATTTTTGATATGTTTGTCAACATGATGCAGTTTTCTACATTCTGACGCCCTCTCTCAAGAAAAAAATTGATATATTTTGTCAATATGGTGCTGTTTCCTACATTCTGGCGGCCTCCCCGGAGAAAATTTTGATTTTCTTATGTCAAGGTGGCGCAGTTTCCTGCATACTGACGCCTTCCTCAAGAAAATTGTTGATATAGTTTGTCAAGATGGTGCAGTTTTCTGCATTCTAATATGTGAATTAAGTGAAGTGAAAACAAAAGGGAAACCTTTGCGATAACGCATATTTTTGACGATTGAGTTAAAATATAACTTACAATTGTTTTTCAAAAAGGTGGGGCCCCCCTTGTCTGACGGGCCTTTATTTTGATTTTTCGCATATGATACAAGTACATTTGTACTACAAGACGGATTACATTTGATAATACATGCAATGAGCACCAGCTTTCTTTAATATGCTCCGCTCGTAATGATCATTTAGAAATTTAGGGTTTATTTGCAATCAAGTCATAACAATTTGAAAAACGGTCACTTAAAGGACTGGGTAACACCAGCGATCAATATGTATCGTTTCTATATACAGTATAACCTGCCTTGACGACCACCTGCTTATTAAGACCATCTTTGTATTCCCCTTGGTTGGTCTTTATACACAGGTTTCACTATACATCTGTAGGAAACGTTATGAATAGGGTTCGCCAGCCCGGTTATTTCCCCACAGGTAGCGCTCGTGCTTTATAAAGCCAAAACGCGTTATCTTGGTCGTTTAGGCGCTTTGTGTATTTTTAACGTGCCGCGATGTGTGACATAGATTGACGACGACGTTTTATGACTTTTAATGTATTCTTGTTTGCGATAAACTTTCAAAAATATCTGAGCAACACTAAAAATAATATCTTGTTTTAAGACCTAGTTGGGTTTAAACATAAAAATGTGAACCCTTTTATTTATTCTCAATTTATTCATAGCAGCAATCGTGAACCGCTGAGCTTGTTACCGTTATTCTCCAACTGTGGAGTCATGGATAGTTTACCATTCAAATCAGTAAATTGTTATATCTGGGTCCATTTTAAAACTACATTTCTACAATTCAAAACAGAAAAGGCTAAAACGGTAGCCATTTTGAAAACGGATAATGCACAATATGTTCAAATCCATTTTTTTCAAATGCTCGACATTTTTTCAATTTGCCTTACCGTGTGTTTTTGAGGCTTTTTGTGACACTTCTAACTAGTAACATAAAATAATCCAAGATGCACCCATGACCAAGGGCGGCAAAGTACAATTGTTTTAGAGAAATGTATGTGGATATTCCAAAAACATACCATCAAAGTCTAGCTCGAGTTCTGAGTGGAATTTTACTGCTTTTAATTCCACAAAAAATCGTCTGTGTTTTAAAATTAAAGCTTTATTAACAATGTTTAAGATGGTAGCCGTTTTGAAAGCTTGTATTGCGCAATATTTTGAAATATTTTGCTGCTGATATACTTTAGTTGAAATTTAAACATGTGCTTAATTTGAAGATAGTCGAGTCCCTTTATGATACTTTTCTTCTAAGATAGCCATTTTGAAAACCTTTTAACTTACTTTCTGAAATTATTTTCTATATTCCTCAAGCTTATTAGCAAAGTCTTGTTTGATCTTCTGTTTTTGGTTTTCCCTTTTGACTTTTGTAAGAAATCCAAGATGACCACCATAGCCGCCATCTTGAAAGTGGAGCATCGCTACTCATTGACGTTAATTATTATGTCATATAAGTCGTGTTTAGTACAGTCAAGTCTCTTTACAACGACACCTATTAGAACGACAAATTCGACTTCCGACGGAAAATTTTGGGTTGCATTTCTGGCGAACCAATTAACGTTGTAGTGTATTCTTGATTGCCTTCCATTCGACATGTGTTTCTGCTCACTTTAATTGATCGAGATTTTGTCATTAAGTATGTTTTGGTCAACTCGGTTGAGTGTTATTCTGGTTGTGGTAGGGCGTGGTTTGTTTATAAGCGGTGACGAACCGGTCAAAATACATAGCATATGAACTCGAATCGTGCTTACTTTTTTCGTATACGAAGTGCTTTACAATCGATTGATATATCTTTAATTTTACAAAGTGAATAATTTCCAACACACCTCAACTCGATCATTCCCGTTTTATCTTCAAGTTTGTACTCACATCACTCTAGCACAATCATTTTATATTTCATAAATGTTGGCTGTATTAGTAGAGCATCAGTTTTTCTAAAATAAAAAAATGCTTTTATCTATATATAGAACATGGTACTTTAAAATGTTTAGATTTTTCTGAATCATGTAAAGTTGTTCAAAAGTTTAACTTTATCTTGTATTTAAAAACACCTATTTTTGTGAAAGTGAAGAAAAGTAATATCTTCATTTTTTCTTAAAAGTCAGAAGTATATAAATCATCACTAAAGTACTCACATCACGGGAGGAGTAAAAGCCTGTAAAAAACCATTCTAAAAAAATTATTTCTATAAATTGTTTTTATCCCAAATTCTTTTGCGATTATGCATTGGTGCCAACGTAACCAGATGTAAGTAGAGTTCAACAGAGAACACGTGATATTAACTCGCCCTCCTTCGTGGTAACAACCCGGTTTCCAATTAAATTAGTCTGGTTCCCGAACACGTTTGCTATCGCGACTAAATTTAAATATGTACTGGAAAACTGACTTTGATTTGCCGGTGGACATATTGAAACTCTTCAAACATAAAGTGCAAAAAGCGCTTCTTCTGTTCCAATCGTCGCACCTCGGCCGATTCCGTACACTTTGGGCGAATTTGGGGCAAATTTGTTTTCCACAAACTAGTTTTAGTTTCGAACCAGTTCAGTAAACTTTCCATTTGTTCGACAAAATGATTTAGAACTAGGTTTAAACTAAAACCGGTTTTTTGATTTGATGCTGGTAAACTAAAACCAGTTTGTTTAACCGATCAAAGCTCCTCGCCTTGTGGTTTAGAAGGTCTAGTGCACTGAGCAAGTTGGCGGCTGCCACAATCATAGGCACCTGTAGCAATAATTTTGGAGTAAAATGTTTTCATATAACAATGTATATAGGGTCTAATTAATAGAAGGGAATGACTTGCCGTTTATGTAGTTTTCATGACAAAGTTAGTTTTTTTTATAGGAATTTGTCTGCAGTCTATGACTTTACATAGAAGCAAACGTTTCCTTATTCATCATAGGTCGTTTATGAAAATTCTTCATCTTTATACTCTTGAAGAATAAAGGTGATTTTCTTACGCTGAGGGGAATCAAAGCTTCCACGACTGAAAGTGTTTTATGTAATCAAGTAGTAACTAGGCCTATATTTTCAGTATCATCAAAAGAGGCTAAATTGGTTAATTATTGGCAATCAAAAGTTGTTCTTCCTTGGACGCCATTTTTGTTAATAAAACTATTCATTTGTTTCCCAAGAGTAAACTGGGTTGAGTTAACGAACCAGTTTGAAAACTAGTTTGATACCATTAACCAAAACCTGAACTAGTTTATTTGCAACAAATTCCCCCGTACACGTGTGGTACGGAATCGACCGAAGTTTGCCGACTGCTTCCGTTTATAAACAAATTAACGAAAATTGAAACCGATGAGGATGGAGGAAAAGTTATCCATGTTCCTTAATAAAAAGGAGTCCATTACACTGTATATGTACTTGGAGTTCAAATTTAATTTTTTACATTTTGATTAAAAACAACTGTTAGCTAAATAACTAGTTTTTATTTTAACTTTGAAATATTTTACATGACCTTTCCCTCAATAACTGTGAAATTTCTAGACATTTTTGTCCACACATTTTTATATTTCATAATTTTTTGTAAATTATAAATAACGTGAATAAAATATAAAATCGAATTTTTATTTGGGTTTTCCCGTTGATTTTGTAGCTGTTAATTACAGACAAGATAAGAAAGTATAGAAATATTACATATATATGTACTTATAATTTTTTTTGACATTTTCAAAAAATTACAAATTTTGCCCCAAAATCAAGGCAATTTCATTTTATGAGATATCCTCGTAGGAATGATATATAATGAACCATATCATACACTTGTAAAAATTTAAGAAAATTCATCCATGATTTTTTTAATGATAGAAATTTTCTTGACGCACATTTATGCACAAAATGTTTTTTATTATGCAACACCGTTGACAGCGTCAGTAATCCTCAAAAAGTGTTTGTATAAATTAGGTATACGTTGTAAAGCGCACAGCTTTATAATGAATTTATATATACGAAGTGATGAAAAAGAAATTGGCAGATGCAAAAGCTCCGTTTGTCGCAATCTTGAACCACTCGGGCCTTACCGGCAAGCACAGAAAACACTGGTTTAACTTTTGGTTTTGAATATGAAAACAAAGTTTAGTAGCAGGCTTCAAGCGCCTGTTTTAAAATAAATTGGATTGACCCTTCAATTCAAATGAAACCATTAGGAAAAAATACAACAAGACTCTTAAACTTTTTTTTAGAAGATGGCTATCAGTCTGTGCATATCATAACATATTAATCAAGCTATTCTTCACCGTCATATCGACTTCCGTATACATAGAATGAAACAGCGAGCTATTGAAATTAAATGTGTGAGATTAGTGTCATCTAGGTTAGGGTTATTGCTAGATAGTACAAGACAAAATATTCACGTCAACTTTAAATAAAGACACAATCGGCATATCTAGTCCTGTGTTTATCTTCGATCCGTTCTGTTATTTGTGCTAAATTGGCATCGTTTGTGCGATAAAGAACCAATACTGTTCCTCTAGCTGATACTGGGCCCTGATAAACTCTTCCTTGTAATTATACCATATCTGTCAGTCAAAATCTGACACTTTTGTATGAACCCTATCTTATCGAGGTGACATGATTTTCACTAAAGAAATGGACTGTTATTGTACTGCGAAGATTATATAAGTCTCATCCTATTTGACCCTCTAATAAAACTATCACAAAACCTCCACGATAAACGGCCTATATAGTGATTCACTTGCGATTAACGAGAAACCTAAATAAACGTAAGGTTCCCTTTTTATTAATCATTTATTTTTGTATTTTATATTGGATAGAACACTTCCATAGATACTTGTTGATATTTGATAAAGAAATATACAAATAGTCTAAACTGCCGTTGAAATTGAAATTGATAAAAATAAACAATTTTGTGTAGAAATGTACATATAGCTTCTCTACTCTTCTAAGTGTTTGTGTGTAGTCCACAGCTCTTTTCTTAATTTCGCAACAACTTTGGTTTTATTCACTTTCGGGAATATAAATATTAAATTCATATTTGTTAATTATTTAGATACCACTTTCGCGATTTATTTCCGTGAAAAATACTCTACACGTATAATTATATGTATAATCGTTAATGTGTAGATGAAATGTATATAATATATGTGACTATGTTATGTCATTTATGTGCGTACAATATATACAGACAATCATTTAATTATTCTACTTCCATGTCTGTTAAATAAAACCATTTACAGAAGAAGTCTGTATAACGTTTACAGGGTCGTAGTATGTGGCGTGGGGCATGGGAGGGGAGGGACATGCCCCCCCCCCCCCCCCAGAAAATATGCAATTTTTATTTTTCTTACTTTCCATAACAAATTTCCCTGAAAATATATAAATATATAAGTGCGACAAAAAAAATACGTTCTGCCCCTACTGATTTTCCTCAGGCCACGGCCCTGGTTTAAATAATCCAAACTGAAGTTAAGGTGCATTCAGTATGGAAGAAGCTGAGTAAAAGTTTACATGAAAGATGGAATAATACTGTATCATTCTGGTTTTTGCAACTTATCGTCGTCCACGTTCTCTTATTGTGAAGTGTATTTAACAAAGAAAGAATTTGAAAAATGTCTACAAAGACAATTGAAAAGATGGTAATGTTCAAACAAATATATATTGCATTCAAACAAAACAAAACTTACTGAATACCTGTGCCCAGGTCATAAGTTACTACAATTAATGATCTTAAGTCTGCATAATAATTATAAATTGATTTCGCGTCTTATGATAATTTTTCTAATTTTTATATCACATTTTTCATATATGCTAGGACTTATTTATTACGTTTCTGCATATTAAATTATTTATTGTTTTGTGCTTAAAGTGACACAAAGTGTAAAGAAGTAAACCAGTTACTCCATCTTGGATACTTCTATCAGCTGTCTGGACATGACAGGAAGTTATGATGATCGGAAACAGAACTGTGCTTGCTGTATTGAAATCTTCAAAATACGATTTAAAATGAATTCATACAATTGCCATAAAGAAAAGCAGCAACGATTGACACTGAACCGCTTACAATTGTTTTATTAAATGAATTTTTTAAACATTTTAAACATCAGAAGAATTGTGTAGGTATTGTGGTTATGTTATATACATCTAAATTTAACACATTTCTGAAATGGAATTAATGATTAATGAAATACTTATACCCTTACCTAATATAAAAATGTGTTTGGTTGAAAAATTCCGTTTTTATTCTTGTATCTGACACGGCGGATAAATTATTGCGTCTATTTATAGATTTATATATGAATTGTTTTCCTGCATGGTATTACACTAGTGGTTTATAAAATTTATTTATAAATCATATTTATACAGAAAGTAGGTGCTTATTCTTCTTGATTTTTGTAAAAATACTCAAATATTAAATAGCGTAGAAGAATTGTAGCCGTCAGACATCTCCTAGTAATGTCTGTACTTAGACAAATACATTAATTTGCTATTTTCGGATTGATTTTCGCGAATAGGTAGATCCTTAAATAAGATTAAGATGCTTCGTAAAGTCTCTTCGCATCAACTGAAAAGCTTTTGTGTGCAACGTAAATAACCTCAAAACATTTTTAAAAATCTATATTTGAATATGTATTTTAAAACTTGAATATTCACAAATAATTCGAACGATCTAATAAAAAAAAAATGCACACCGGTGAAATTTCTTTCTTTATTTCTTTCTTTATTTTGTTGTTGATTGATTTAATGTTAAATTCTTATAATATCAAGTTATCTACAGACACAAACGACAACTAATACTTGTAACTTGATGCTGACAATACATCAATGCATCAAATTATTCCTTATACATGTCGCAATAACGAACGTTTTTTTAGATGTCTAAATTATAACTGTTTTTATCATTATTGAATTATTTTTCTAAATACAAAAAGTTATATTAAAAAGATTCAAAAACCAGAACTGTTTTAGATGTAAAAAAATGAAATCCCATTAAAAGATGTCCTCGTATTCAGGGCCTTAGCCTAGGGAAAACCGATGTAGACACAACTTGTTTTTCGGCCTCAAACATTTATACCCCGTCTTGTCGGGAACTTTGTCATAGAAAATAAGAACAGATCTGCATTTTGACTACGGGCCTGGTATTCGGTGTATTATGATTTATTCTTTGATTGTTCGTTATCTGTTTATATGTGATACTCAACATTAATTATTTGGTCATTCTTGATATACAACAACAAAACAAAGTTACCAAAATAAACAAATATTTAAAAGAGTATTTCATTAGGAAATTAGAAAACATCCGACCTATTTTGACTCAATTAATAAAATAGGTTAATAAACAAAGAATGAAATAGGTTTTACATATCACATTTACTTTTTCTGCTTGTTGAGTTTGGCACTTGGGTGGTTTAGTAACTACACGCTCTTGTCACTTTAATTCGTTTGAATGCCGAATATTGGATTTTTTGTTTTAAACAAAATTTTCGCAATTTCACACATGCCGTCAACAACCTAAAACTATATGTTTTCATCATGTCGATTCTATGACTTTCGTGTGTTCATGTTCGTGCGATTTTGGAGTAATATGCTTCATTCAATAAATAAAATACTGAACACTTGTCTACTTCTCCGAACAAAGGGTAAGTATAT
>JAUMGZ010210618.1:0-11982 GCA_032359645.1 Pododesmus macrochisma | reverse complement strand
ACTGTTTTTCAAATTAAGCAATCAACACAATTTTGTATTAAAATTCTAATAGTTTAAGCTAATGATAATATTCAAATACAAGTAAATATTCTTTGTGGCTGACATACTGTTTTGAACAAATAAATTTATGTGAATCAGTATATTGTACAGTTAAAATGTCTTTGAAATATTATAGTCAAGTCGGACGATGCAAGTCCAGTAACTCACATTACTGGCTATGCAAATTAATATAATTATTTATATATTCACAACCCTAAGAAAACTAAATGCAATGTCTAAACAGAAGAAGTAATATTGAAATCCTTCTACAAATTAATGTTCTACTGCTATCTATCATCAATCTTGTGGGCAAGTATAAAATTAGTTTTCCACACAGTCATTGGTGATAAGTCACATCACCAATCTATTTAAAAGAAAAAAGACAATTGTTAAATATTTTGACATTGTTTAACTTATAACTGGCAAGAGTCACCCCCCCACAGTGTCCGCTCAATATCTTGAGTAATTTTTGAGAGATCAACTTCGACCTGAAGAAAAATGTTAAAGGCTACAAAGTCTCTGACGAGTTCAATATTGCCTATTTTTTCGTTCGTAAATAGGAGATTGTTATGACCCTTTGTTGCCTAAATGGTGTCTGCTCAATATTTTATAATAAGTAATTTTGAACATATTCGAACGAAACTTTATAAGCAGGTTCATTACCTCAAAATCTTGGATGAGTTCGATGAGTACTATTTTCTTATTGTAATTTTGTGAGTCACTACTCCTTGTTTCGAAAAGAGTCACCCGTCCGCAGTGTCCGCTCAATTACGTGAGTAATTTTTGACAGACCAACTTCAAGCTTAACAAAAATGTTAAAGTCCATAAAGTCTCGAACGAGTTCGATATTGACAATTTTCGTTCGTTAATTTGAGAGTTATTTAAGCAATAAACTGATGTTGCAGACCTACTGGTATAACTGCAGAATGTGTCACGGACAAACTGAATGTAGCGCGTTATGGTAGAATACAGTGTGTGTTATCATGGCATAATTTTATCAGTGTGCAATAATTTTATCAGTTACTACACTGCCGTTCTGTTTACGCTAAGGAAGATATCGGGAGTGTGTCTATCGTCCTTGGCGACTGTGAGGGGTGCATTTATTTGTGCAATATCCAAATATTATAATTTGGTCCTTACCCAGTTTTAACCACACCGCATTGTTTCGTGTACGAAGTAAGTTTATCATACATTTGATTAAACGTCTTCAACTTGAAATTGAAGAACAGAAAGTATGATAAGTTTTTGCAACGAGAGCTAACTCTAAATAAAATTCAAGCCCTTTTTACGCCTCTTTTCTTAAAACAAATATGTATATCTGGAATATATTTTATTGTCGTTGTCTCTTGATTAAACATACACAATACACTACATGATTTACTTTTAAACAGTTATATGATTAATATCGTGTACTTAAGCACGTGATTTATTAAAACCATAAAAATGAATATAATTTCTATCACTAAATTATATGTACTTAAATAACTAATGTACGTCTATTTCACACTTTAATTACGTTTATTTTAACATGTGAGTATGATTATTTTACACTGTTGGTGCGTTTATTTCCCACTATGAGTACGGTTTTCCACAGTTTTAGTTCGTTTATTTCACACTGTTGGTATTTTTATTTCACACTATGAGTACGGTTTTCCACACTTTTAGTACGTTTATATCACACTTTCAGTACGTCTATTTCACATTCTCCGGAGATATTTTCCAACTGCTTTGTTCCAAAAATAGCCACCATATTACACTTTTTAGCTTTTACTGGCAACATTTCAAATGAAGTAGAAAACGTTTCATTTGGCTCAATATACCTGAAAAAAATATTAAAGTTGTTTGAACTAGTGATCTAATAATAAGAACTGTAAAAACTTAATACATACTTAGCATACATAGGAATTCTGTTCGTTCTTATGGTTTTACACTAACATTTTATTACAATGGCAGATAAATAATATAATAATAACATTAATATCACTAAAATGGTGTTAACATAGATATAAAATAAAAGTGTTTCATTAATGTGTTTATTACTGGTCAATATATACACAAGTTATTGTGGCACCAATAAGAAAGATGTTCCGACATAATTTCATTTCAATTTCAATTTCAATCATTTTCAAGTGCTATCGATGTGGTATTTTCTGAAAAGGTAATACAAGTAAGATGTTTTGTTTTTGCTTACGCTGGAAGACCTTTGACTGACATAGAAGGCTGTACTCCCGGTGCCTCTACTCGAAGTTCCAATTTGGAAAGACCTATCGGTAAAGGATTTTGGAAGGAAACTTCAAACGTAGCTTTCTGTCCTTGTTTGAGTGCTTGTAATGGCTAGGAATAAAACAAAAAAGTTAATACATTTTTTGTGTGTGTGTGCGTGTGTGTGTGTGTGTGTATGTGTGTGTGTGTGTGTGTGATTATTTCCCAATGTATTATGTTGAATATTAATTACAAAACCTTCGCTTTTTAGAATAGAAACATAGCGTAATACTTGAACATGAAATTGATATAAATGATGAAATGGACAAACCTTTATTGTAAGGTCTGGTTTGAGCATGCGAAATGGGTCGTCCGCATTAAAGACCTGGTTGGTCTCTTCAACCATCAACATAGCAGACGTTCTAAAATTGCACTCTTCAACCGTGTACTGGTCATATTCCAGAAATGACACCTTTATTGTTGAAACACTGCCTGTAAAGTTAGAAAGAATATCATCTGAATTAGAGAAAACAAGAAGAAATAGGATCAACAGAACAAACGCTATTGACAAACAAACAATAGCTTCATCAAAAAGTCACCACAAGAACTAACCTAGAGGAACTGAAAAACGAGGAAAACAGCGACAAACACAAAAATTAGGAAAGAATAACGTCTTAATAAGGGAAGCTAACGAATAGGGAAAGCGTCAACCAAACATCAAATTACAATTAAAACGCACAAATTTACGTTACAAACAGTTTGAGACTAGCTATCACCACCGGATGACATAGGAAATTTATTCAACTATTTGAATTGTAGAATTAATCTTTGAACCTAAAATTGTCCCTTAACTCGCAGAGATAAGAACATCAAACCACACATTGTAAAATTGGAAACTATATATAGATAGACTCTTCTGTGGTACAATATGCAAATGAAACAGTTTTTTAATTTGGGTTTTATGTCTCATGTATAGGTCATACCGAGACGGTTGTGGCAGACAATGATGGGGATTTTATAGCTCTGTCTCACTGACATGTCATACTGCAGACACATTGGTATGATACTTCACTCAACCACATTGTCCTGCAACGGACCAGCAAGTTCTTCTCCTACCCACAGTACTGGGCGTTTAGCAAGAAGCTAGAAGATTATCTAATGTTAACGTTTGAAGCGTGCGAAGCCAGAAACTGAACCAGGGACTTTCCGGGCATGAGCCAACATATTCCAAACTGATTTATCGCGACATTCATTCTAATAAATAAAAAATAACTATAAGATATCGACCATGTGTGAAGATATACATGCAATAGTAAACATGATGTTCCGTCAATAAGAGATATCTTGTCAAACAACACAATGTCATGAAACTATGCCAATTTGAAGAACAAAATGTGATGAACTTCTAAAGATGTAAGAATACTAAAATTTAATGAAGCATCCGTGAAAGCAATATCTGTCAAAAAAGTCAAGATCTTTATCTTCAAAGTCGGTCACTAATGTCACTCAATAGCAAAACAATGTGCATATGCAGAATAGCGTTTTATTTTTAGTTTGCCTTTTGGTCCTATGTGAGGTCCTCCCTAGCATATTGTTTGTGTGTTGTTGATCGTTGAAATGCTTGACTGTACCATGAAGTGTATTTATCAAATCTTTAAGTGTATGTCTTTACTTAATCATAAATGTGACATATTCTTATGGTGACAACTGCTTCCTTTTTAAACAATGGATAGGGTTACTAAACACCGAAATGACACGGAAGCATCGCGGCGGGTGACACATGTGAAGCAGAAAACGCTTACCATATCGCAACCACCTGGTTTCGCTTCTAGTTTATTAATATAAGTCCGTGATGTTTTCATTGTTAGTTTATTCAATGTATATTTGGTTAATTTGTCTGTGTGCGTCTTTTTTTTGAAGAAAGTTTTCTTATTGTTTGCCAATGTCAATGAACTTACGGCTTTAAATATCGTCTTAGTTTTTTGATTTACTACTTTCTTGTCTTATACGGGAATTTGGAAAATGGAGGCCTCGTTTACCGGTATAATCGTGCTGTATAACAATTTGTAGTCAATCCGCTAGGATACTAGTAGCTAGTCCTTAGTCATTTAATTCCTTTTTATTTTATTGCTGTGTTGTTTGATGCGGCTGTTGTTAATTTGTCATTACGTTTGTTCTAAGGGTCCGCTCGTCGTGTTTGAAGTCCCTGTAATAAATACATTTTGATGGCCAATCTCAGTGTCTTTATGTATCGAATTTTCGACAGCCACAATATATATTTAATCATGTATTGCTAATAAATATAACTTACATTCACCCTTTTTGAGGGTCACGTCAACTTTTTGTGCAACGACTTTGTGGGCAAATACTCCCGTGGTGTAGAAGCTACGAAGACTCATGGTGCCACGTACATGTCGATTTTCCTCGCTCGTGTTCTTTATCTCTATCTCAACGCAACAATCTTCTCCAAATTTTATTTGAGTCTTCCTTAGTATAGCAAATTCGACATCCTGTAAAAAGTTATTATTTAACACTTTATCCATTAAAATTATTCAACAAAACATCAATAATCTTGATAAGCTTTTTACCTCCCTTACATTATTAAAACACCTTGATGGCGAACACCTTCTTTTGCTTCTAACTTTTTCGATTAGAAGTTCGGGAAGTTTCCTTTTTTAGTATTAACTGTATCTGGGTTTTTTTTCTGCGTGCGTCCTTTTTTTGATGAACGGTATAGAATAGATGTATAATCTTATTATACAATGGTTCATGACAATCTTTTGAAAGGTTAAACCAGTGATGTGTTTAAATACATTCAAGCCAACGTGTTTTCAAATAGAAAATTGTCCATTGTTTAACTGTTAATTGCCTTACAAATATGTTCAGTATTTATGAAGTTATTACTTTTCACGTACAAATGAATGATATATTTTGAAGGACAACCAGTTAACACTATTAAAGAATTTGAATAACAATATAAGTTTGACATCCTTGTCCTGTTTTTTTTTTTTGTTCTGTATTCTGATGGATACATATGTAGCAGGAACGCTTACCATATCGCACCTGCTTTCACTTCTAGGTTTTTAATAGAAGTTCGTGAAGTTTCCATTTTCTGGTTAATAAATGTTGGTTATTTGTTCTGTGTGCGTCCAACGTTTGACTTTTGTTTAATTATGTCAATGGCCGTACGACATTTTGATATCGTCTTGGATTTTTCGTATTTACTACTTATTACTTAGTGGTGTAGAATGACATTGGCTTATATAGGCACTCTCTCTCTCTCTCTCTCTCTCTCTCTCTCTCTCTAAAACTCAAAATATCGCTGAAACAAATGACTGTTGGAATCATCCTTTTTACCGATTGTTTCAATGTCGGTTGGTCATATAATCTAGGTTTGGAGCCAGCCAGATTTGCTTTCATGACCGCTGCTCGTTCTGCAGCAGATCCTTTAAAAGAAACAAATACATATAAAAATAGCATCGTTATTTCTCAATTAAGTACGTCGCTAAATCATCATAAATCAAATATTGCATGCACCATACTGATGGTTTTATATCAATGACATTCATCTTAATATTTAATATATTTCATCGAAAGTATTTGATTTTGGATATTTTTCTCTTTGCGCTTGTGGGTACAAAATGTACCTCACAGTTAAAAAAATCAATAAGTAAATAAATCACACTTATCAAAACTGTTGATAAATAAAAGTTGTTTAGAATAAATCGTAAGTATGGTGGTTACATCTGGTATTTAATATGTATTTATTGAGTCCAGTTTGTAATAAAGTAAATACTTAAATAACAATAAACTGATGGAAAATCATCTGTACTTAAGCTGCTATACAACCGTTTATTATGTAAGAAAAAATATGTGACACAGATCAAGTTTTGCTTGGAAATAAGAAACAGCTCTTCAGAAAAAAAGCATAAAACATATTCAAAAAACTACAAAAATGCAATCTTGAAAATGCCTCAAATATATAAAATATTTATTAGAGAAAAGAGCCTATTTGAGACACGCTCGTCCCAATTCCAGGTCTCTGTCCGAAGAAGCCGTCATAAATGGACGCCTAAGAAAAAATGAATTTAAAATAGAAAAGACCTTTGTAAATCAAAGCTACACAGCCAAAGAAGGCGAGGGATCATTATTAAGATTGATTAAGAGTCACAATAGGGAGTTTATTATAACTACTATGTTATTCTTTATACCACAACAGCTTCGGATATCTCAGTCCTTGTCAGCAACAAGTCATAATAATATCAATAAAAAAGCAACATTTTGATGAATTTACCAAATTAATATTGTTTTAACCAAAACAAAGAGCAACGTTATCATATGAGAAAGCGAAACCCGTCGTAAGGTCGTGGTAGGTAACTATTGGTTGATCAAGGGAAAAATGATAAAATTGTTCTTGGGTAAATCAGTCCTAAATTATATCAATGTATTTACATATCCAATTTAAATTACGCTAGATTAAAATGAATTTGATGCATTGATTTCGAGTGGAAATTGGTTTGAAATCCATAATTTTGAGGGAAGAAAAGACTTGCAGAAGCACAACCACAACAATTATACAAAATAGTTAAATCGTTATTTTAGATGTACGAGTCGTTAATACGAGAAATATTTCAACGTATATATTTGAACAGCTTTTTCGTACACTCCACTATATAGATTACACAAATATAATGGCTCATTTTGTTCTTTATTTATGTTGTTCTTTCTTCTGTGTGCGCTCCATGTTTTCCTTTTATCTGCCTATTTCCAGTGGTTAATCTCTTTTTTAAATCGTCTTGGTTTTTCGTATCAACTTATTGTCACATAAAAGTCAATTTTAATTTTAACCGTTTGATTTGCCTCTTTTTGTTATGATGTGACTTGTTGGCTAAGCAATGTTAATTATTTTGTTTATTATTTTAAGCTATTCTTTGTTTATTGATGTCGTCATGATGATCATACAAAATAAAAGGGTCTTAAATAATTACCTTCCTCAAACTTATACTGGTTAGTGATGTCCTCTCGCCATTTATCACTGGTAGGTTTACGCAAGATCGAATCTGTATTTGGTCCGAGGTGTATTGGGCGATTTGTGCTTATGCTATTTCCAACTCTGCAGAGAAAGAAATGTACGGTATGCATAAAGAAGTGTCCGTCGACCAATTGCTTCTTTTACATGAAAATTAATATAACTTGAAAAATTAATAAAATTTTACTTTTACTTAATTGTTCATCATAATCATATTCTTAACGACCCCTACGAGTGTGCAATACTTTAGCCACAGTGACTGTAAATCTGAATTAAACCAGATCTACTTTGCTCCCGTTTTATGGATATCGTTTTTTTGTGTGAAATTTTGATTGTTCAAATATACTTGGAAAAGCCATGGCGTCTATTTATTAAGTCATTTGTCAATTTGTTGTTTTATTCGTCTTGAAGTATCATCTTGATATTTCTATATTTACTTCTTCTATATTTGCAATAGGAGGACAAAATATACTTTAATTAACAATCGATGCAATAGAGTGTCTTTAGAGTTCACATGCGGGTGACACACGTGTAGCAGGAAACGCTAACGCTATCGCGAACACCTGGTTTCGGTTCTCGATTTTGAATAGAAATTCGTGATTCCCAAGTTTTCCTTTTTGTTTGCCCAGCATGTTCATGTACTTGCTGCTTTTGATTATCGTCTTGGTGTTTCGTATTTACTACTTTACAACAACACTCACATTAACAGCAAATTCATTATAACGACAAAAAAAATTAATTGAAAGCATTGTCATTGTTAAGAAACTTCCCCTTTTAAGAAGCATTGTCTAGTTATGGCCATTTGTTTATTAATTTCAATCCTCAATCCTTTTTTTAGGTTTGATAATCAAGAAGATTGACAATACTGAAGGTGGCGTTACAAGTGAAAGGTCCGTATGAGATCAAGTACCATCTTGTTAATGGGGAAATTTGTACTAAAATGCCGGTGAATATGTGACTTCCTCTAGCTTAAACTTTAAATGGATAGCATTTAGGCGTGTTGGCTACTTTAAAGAACAGTATGAGTGGAATAAACAGAAATAGAGACATTGACAAACAAACAATAACTGCATCAAACAATTAAGCACCAGAATATAAGGAATTAAATTTACAACACAACAACCCTCAAGACTAGTAATGCACGCGGACAGCCTTAGAATGCTCACCCAGCACGAAACTTCGCTAGTTCATTCTAGTGGTGACTTTGTGATGAAGCTATTGTTTGTTTTGCAATAACTTTTGTTCTGTTGTTTTTACTTCGTCTTGTTTTATCTTGAACTTTACACACACATGATGATAAAATAATATATGTAATAGTAATATATGGGATAAAGATGTATCATATATAGGGTGACTTACGTATTAGATTTAATGAATAACTTTTCAGGTTCAGAAGCTTTAATCTGCCAGTACACTTCATCTGCATTCACCTCCGCAAAAAGGAAAGCTGCATCAAAGGGGACATTGACTTCCCCCTTTTTAATTGCCAGAACTGGACAAGGGCCACATTGGAAAATACCTTAAATTCGGCATGAAGTAGAACATTAACATTTCTTTGATCGAATGGAAATGTTTATATTTGATTCAATGTCTAAATGTATTTATAACAATATCAAAGGGGACATAGACTTCCCCCTTTTTGATTGCCAGAATTGGACAAGGGCCACATTGGAAAATACCTGAAATTCGGCATGAATTAGAACATTAACATTTCTTTGATCGAATGGAAAGGTTTATATTTGATTCAAGGTCTAAGTACATTTATAACAATTTCACCATAATTCAATAAAAACATACGACATTAAGGAATCATTGATTAACCAAAATTCTTGTCAGCTTTTGCTCTTAAAAATGTGACCTGTATCAAAGTACATCATAATTATTTTGATACATTACTTATTTGTATGATGATCCGTCAAAAGGTGTAACTTATTCCGTTATGACCAATTGGAGGACCACATGTATCAAGCAGCAAAAAGCTAATATCACATTTAATATAGATAAACACCTGTCAGCATTACGATACAGCAGTGACACACACATAGCAGGAAACGCTTACTCAATCGCGAGCACCTGATTTCGCTTCTAGTTTTTTAATAGAAGTTAGTGATGTTTCCATTTTAATTAATACATATAGATTTGGTTCTTTTTTCTGTGTGCGTCCAAGATTTTCCTTGTGTTGCCAATGTCCATTGAATTACGGCTTTAGAATACCGTCTTGGTTTTTTTTCGCATTTACTACTTGCATGGTCAGAATTATAAGATAATGCAGTTTAAGAAGAGTTGCTATGATTGAGTGTACGTATATATCTAAATTGGTTCATATGCTCTCTTATTGATATCTGATGAAAGTTACATCAATGGTAGTTTATATTTAGTATTTTAAAGTCGCTTGATCTTTTCGAATTTTAATATTGATATGATACTACATGTACCAAGAGTTTGTAATGCATGCTCATTTTTGACACATGCGTAGCAGGGAACGCTTCCTCAATCTGGAGTACCTGGTTTTGCTTTTAGTTTTTTCATACATGTAACAGCTCGTGATGTTTCTATTTGTGTTCTCCTTTCTGTGTGCGTCCCTCGTTTTCCTATTTATTTGCCAATGTCCATGGAAGACTTACGGCTTTTGAAAATCGTCTAGGCTTTTCGTACTAACTATGAACTATCTATGTTGACATCAAACACAAACCAAAGTTGGTCCGCACGAATAACTCTTTGCGCTTTTCGTTACATATAAATTCCTTCTTTGTATTTGAGTGATATATCGTTTTTATACATTGCTGTTGTTTGTTTTTCAATGTCTTTTTTTCTGTCGATTTTACTTTGTTGGTATTTTATTTTATCCTATTATGCATCAACATTAATAGATTATAGAACATGAGTCGATTGTAGTGTTGGATTGACTTTATGAAAGTGCTGCGCCTTGGTATTAAAGTCAACAATCAATTTATGTTTATATATTATACTACGAGACATAACATACTTACAAAATTGAATTTTATAATTGCAGTGTGTGTGTGGGGGTAGTCGACAGTGGTACAGTTCTTACGTCAATCGTGCCCTTTAGATTTATTGACTTTGTGAACATCCAGGATTAAAGTGTAATACAAGAAACTATTCTATAATACAATATAAACGAAAACATTGACCAGGGTAACTCACCAAGATGTATTACTTAATTATCAACGTTGTCCCCATTGTATTACATTCTCGTTACCTCAATTAATCCTTTGAGGGTACTTTCTTAAAATTAGATCTGTTAATGAATATTGATATATGCCTGACTATGTAATTGTTATAACCTTTGTTATATAAATATAGAATAAAACACTTATAACAGTTACCGTCACTTGTTTCTTGTGGTGTAGCATCACATGCTTGCCAGCCTCCATAGTCACCTTCTAATTCTGGTCTCGCCATCCAAGCCTCGTTCCATACATGATAATTCCTACACGATAAAAACACAACTGACATTCGCTTAAGAGTTACGACAACTTCAAGTATGTAAAATGCGAGAGAAGAAAGATGAAACAAGAACAAAATTTAGAGGAAAGGATATATAACAAAAGAACGATAGGTAGAAAATATATTGACACGGAGATATATTTGACGATTGTTTCCCTTTTTCCTTTGCTTTTGTCCGTGTCCATTGAACTTTGATTTTTCAAACGTAGTTTTTTTTTGTATTTTCTTCTTTGTATAGTGATAAAAACATGAGACAATTAGAAATACTTAGGAAGCTTGCTTTATATCTTTGGTTTGTGATTAAATAAAGCATTTAGTTAAACTACGTTTGTAAATTCTTGCTGTTTTCTAACAACGTCTACTTGCTTATTATTATCGATATATTTCTTAGTTAATATTCTTACCATACAGAATCACTATTCATTTCATCCAAAGGCTCCCCAATTTTATCATAATACTTGTCTAATGTTATGCTACCATCACAGTCATGCGCAGATCCGAAGTTTGTCACACTTCGAGCAGGAATACCTAATGCTCTTAAACCTACATAAAATATATAACAAAAATTACGTAACGTCTAGTATAAGCATATGATCCCATTCCTTCTAAGCAGACAACGAAATACAAACAAATACACAATAGAAATCAATTTGTCCGACAGATACTTAGTATAGATAAAAAACAATAGTTTAAATAAACTATCGAGAGAACATACCTTTAGACCTGACAATAACTAGACAAACAAATGTCGTTAAGCCAAAGAGGTAGAAATGAAAAACTTGACCTTTGAAAAAAGCGAGAAAAAAAATGCAATCTGAATCATGCCTCCGATAAATATGATATTTATAAAAGGAAGGAGCCAAAACTCTGTGTGAGTAAGCAAAGAAAGCCTGGATCTTTTCTAAAAGTTCAATCCATCTAAACAATGTAAAATGCTCAGTTTATAATTGCTTACCAAATAAGGAATGTTCAGCTTATACCTTCGGATAAGACATTAAGAAAATGACCGAAAGTTTCAAAACGTATGAAACTAATCAAGTAGGAAATATGGGAAAACCAAAACAAAAATACAAAAAAAATACGTCCATGGACATATATAACAAAAACAGGGTACGCGCACAAAAACAAATTTTATTATTTTATTGTATAAAAACATCACGCACTTTTCATAAAAAACAGTATGAATAGGATCAACAGAACGAGAGGCATTGACAAACAAACAATAACTGCGTCAAATAATGAAG
>JAUMGZ010210607.1:0-11983 GCA_032359645.1 Pododesmus macrochisma | reverse complement strand
ATCCAGTGAAGAATAGTAAACAATCTACCGTCTGGCTGTCGTTTGTAATAAGTCAAAAATGGCGGCGTAAACAATGAGCTTCAATACCCTGGGAACAGTCATTGACCGGAAGCGGAAGTTAAATTCGGAATTTGTTTTGACTGTAGTTAACTTTACTACAGTGCACAAAAGACCCGGTGCAAATTTGTGTCACGCGCACTTATATTTAATGTGTTCTCCCTAGACAACTGGGTCAACTGCACAGCTGTAACTTTTGCATTGGAATTTCCGTAGACTGATCTCCGACCCTGAGCTTTAGAACTAGTGACGTGAATATGTGTTGTGATGCATTATTTGGTTTCATTTATCACTTTTGACTAAGAAATAATATTAATTAGAAGATTTATTGCGTGTTTAAAAAAATATTCCATTTTTGAAGTGAGTAATCTTAATGATGTTGAGTAAAGGTGCATTGCAAAGAACTGCTTAAACGAGGCAGTTTACACTTATTTTATCATATAGATCTATGACATGGTATTTATAGGTATTAAAGACATTTTAAGATATGTTGGAACACATTTTCTCCACAATGAAAATTTCAATAAGTTCACAAGTGTGCGTAAGTGAAGTAATGCAGGTAAACTGGTATAGAATGCTACAGACGATATACATGTAGATGACGCTACAGACGAAGATGACGACGCTTGGCCTCAAAACGACATATGATCTCAAAACGACAGGTAGTCTCAAAACGACACGTGAACTCAAAACGGTACGTGGACTCAAAACAAATTGCATTGTTCTTGTGAAGGATGACTCTGTTAATGCTAACTTAACAAAATGTGCCGCTACAGGCGAAACCTATTGATTTTCATATAAATCTACGCCCGTTCCTGTCAAAAAGTTGCGTACACACAGAACGTGTATGTGAGAGTATATCCTATGGACTTCTCCTTAATTAATTCTGTCTTACACCATGCTTTTGCACTCTTAAAGCATTCGTCGCCAGACCGAGAGTCACCCTCGTAATGGTTAATCCTTCACAGAAAATGATGATAAATGCTGTTAATGTACGGGCTTTCACTTCGCGGTAACGCCCCCGTGGAAGCTTAGCGCTTTGTTTCTCCGGTGAAGATTTCTGTAATTTGATAATGCTACCGTCTGTTTAATCTCCAAACTATGCGAGCCGTTGCTGACTATTAGCTGACGCCATAATTAAAAGGATATTGTAGACCGGTCTTTCATCTAGAAATACTACCTTCAGTTTCAAGGTTGGATGTTCAACTATGCTTTCTTATAAGGGTATAAGCTGGATTATGTTTCCAAGTACATATTAGGGATCCCCACTTCTCTTTGAGGCATAAATAGTTTTTACAAGGTTTTCAAAATGGCGGCCGCTTTGGAATCATCTGATGACCAATATATTGTAGGAGATTCTTCACATCATACTATTGTTGTTTATGATAGTGGTGGTTGTTTTGGGTTCATGGGTAACAAACAAAGAAGTCTACAAAATGTAACATAGATAGTTTTAACAAAATTTTCAAAATTGCGGCCATTTTGGGTTCATCCATGATCAAAAATATTTTTAGGAGATTCTTCACATCATACTATTGTTGTTTATGGTAGTGGTTGTTGTTTTGGGTCCAGGGTTAACAAACAAAAAAGTCTGCCAAATGTAACCTCCTTGAACTTTTGAACTCTTGTAGGTCATCATGGCACATTACCAATTGATACTGGCATGTAAGTGTAAACTCATGTCGAAGCATTACGTCAAGATACACATTCAACATCACACCGTCTCACGATTCTCGGCTTCAAGTTCAATTATTCACTCGTGAAAAGTCAATTGATGCATCATACAATAGGCAACGTGTAAAATTTGTTGGTGGCATTTCAAATACAACGGGGACCATTGGGTGTTATCGCTCTTGGAGACATGAACATGTACATTATAAACAAAGACACGAACATTTAAGGAATTATGCGAATGAAATATCTATATATTTAAACGAAGGTTTTTCAAGGCTTTGACTCGGAGGCCAAAAAAAGGTTACGCGTTTTGGGGTCAAATGTCATCACTATAGAAATATGTTTATTATTCACATTTTCTTCCTCTCCAAAACTTAAATCGCTCTTCTACAAAATGCACTTATACCATGTTTAAGGGTTCTTTCAGACACAAGCTGAATATAAACAGTTATTGGGTTTTTACAGAAGGATAGGCCAGCTTCCGTGGCCTCAAGAGCAGTGTGGTTGTCATGGTGACTGATTGCTGTCATTTGACTGTTTGGCTTAGCTGGACAACAGACAACGCGAAAATGCAACAAAACATTAAAAAAGATAATCACGACGACTTGACAAGGTGTACGTACACAAAACCGCGAAAAACCAGAACGGTACAAAGTCACAAATTAGACATTATATACGACATCCAAATATGTGTGAAAACGCGACGGACACATATATACTCTCGCACTGCCGTTTCTGTAGCTAACATTTGTCTTATCTTCTGTAGCTAATTTTCGTTTTTCGATGTCGATTGACATTGAATATCAACAAAATGTGCTCTCGCATATGTCCTTGACCATCGGGAAGAAAAGAGTAGGTTATACTTATCAAAGTTTAATTGATAAATTAATTATTATTGCTTAAAAAGTAGCTAGGACTTCTTTTTTGAAGCTGTTATGAATTGCACAGCATACATTAATCTTAATCAAGTTACAATTTTGAAAACATCTTAAACATTAGCCTGATTCTGTTATGTTATACCGTATTGATCAGCGTAGGTTTGTCAATATGCATTTCAACATTAAAATAACACCGGCATCAAATCAAGGAAACGAATCTTATATTGATTGTAATCCATCGTTTGCGGCAACTTCCTTCCTTAATTTCAAATTTAGCCCTTGGGTATAGCATATACTGCTTCAACATTGAAATTGACAAGCCCAATCACGTGTTTTTTTTACAAATAGTGCCGATCTCCTGCCGTTCTCCTTGTCCGCGAAATTAGTCATTGCAGAAGATTCGACTTCTACAGACAGTTTGATACTTGCTCGTGATCAAATTTAAAATCATTGGTATCGATACTTCCTCTGTAATGTCTTTACCCTGAGTGATCGCTCGAGCAAACTTATGATGAACGTAAAAACGACATTTGCTGATGCGTTTACGACGGTATCTTGTGCTGCTTTGACGTTTTAGTAGATTTGCATGTCCGCCAGAAGGTCACATTACAAGTATCCTATCAACGTCACGAACGACATCCGTTAACAGCAAGCAAAATTTAAGAGAAAATCGCATCAAACGAAATAAAAGTAAGGATGTATCCACTTATCTAAGCGGCATCAAAAGAAATAAAACATAAATATCTTAAATCTGAGGAAATCTGTCAACCGGAAACATATTTAGGACAGCAGATCCAGATGGAATATGGTTTATAAGAATGCAAACACAATGGCACGAGACTTAAACAAGAATCATATTGACTTTGCCAAGAAACGGCTTATAACATCCATAATTATAATAACTTTACCGGTGTTTGTACAGGTTAATCATTTTGCTAACTATAAGATGAAACCCTCCCCCGTTAAAGCAAGAACCTTGAAATTTGTTTACAGATAATAACGAAAGAAGCTGAACAAAAATTAGGGAATGCAAAGTTCATAGGTACCAAGTAAGAATGAAATTGATTGTACACGGCTATTTAACCACGTTTATGAGATATTCCACATGGATCTTAATTTATGCTACATGTACTCTCTCAATTTATCACATCGCTTCGTAGCTTGGCGGGGGCGCGGTGGCCTAGTGGTTAAAGTCGCCGACTTGTAATTATAAGTGCCTTTCACCTCCTAGGTTCGATTCCTGTCCGGGGCGGCCTAGTGTGAGAAAGTTGCCACTAACTTGCCATAGGTCGGTGGTTTACTCCGGGTACTCCGGTTTCCCCCACCAGTAAAACTGGCATGTCCGTATATGACCTTACCTGTTGATCGGACAATAAGCCCTTAACACAAACAAATCGTAGCTTGGCATACGATCACGAGTGGGGTCTTTTGACTGTAACGTCATTATTAAAATGTACTTGTCAGTTTGTGGGATCAATTTGATGGTGATTTTTTATGTGACTATAAGTATTGATTGTTTGTAAACAACCTTTTATTCTGTTGAATATCTAATTTCGTCTTTTTATATCTTTTATCACGTTAGGGTGCCAAACGAATATGTCTACCTTACAATCCAAATAAGCCACAAACAGTGAAAGGAATATTAGGGTAGGTAACTTTTACATTGATAAAGGAAAAGTGTGCAAAATATTTTCGGCAGTAACTTTTAATTGTGAACATCCATATACATACAATTTGATTTTGTGCCGCTTTGAAGTGAGATGTTTTCAGAAGATGGTGTACTGTAAAATGTCTTACCAAACATAATAATAAAGTTTTTTGTGATCTTATTTTCAGTCATTTCGATTTACACAAAACGGATAAAAATCCAAAAGAACTATTTGACCCAGAAATACAGAAGGATCTACTTGTTCTGGAAGAGCAAGAGGTAAGAATCACCAAATTACGTACACCAATTCTTTTGTTTGAACCAAAGTTACTAAAATGTACATGTAGTGTATTTAAGTGTTTATGTAGTGCAATAAACGCGCCCTAGGGTATGTTTGACTGTGACACGTGCTGCAGTTATACCAGTCGTCTACAACATCTATGCAGTTTATAACTTAAAATTGCGTAGGTCTTTGAATTTAAAACAATAACAATAAATTAGCAGTTATTAAGGTGTTTAAAACGTTAAAAAATAGTGTTTTCTCTGGGACTATTTTACGTGCATTCACATGTCTTGAGAGAGAACGCAGTGCTTTGGCACAAGCTGCAGTTATATTCTCATAATTAAAGTTGCTCATTTGAAGGGATATTGAAGGCGATTGCGACACACAATGAAAATATTAAAAGATAAGTGTGCACAATCAATACGTTCAAAAGGGTGATTGATGCAATGCATTTTTTTTTAATGTTTTTAATAATGTTTTAAGTTTAGACAAGCGAACTATGCATTCTTCTTGAGGGTTTGTCTGAACATTGTATTAGCATAACATCCTGGTTTGAATGTTTGCTGGTAGAGATAATTTATTCAAACTGCAATATATAGCTAGGTTAAGCAATGCAGTTAAATATGTAAAAATTGTTTCCGAGTTTATTGAAAACATAGATACCATGTAACAACAAATAACAATGATTTATATGTACTTTTTTTTTACAGGGATCTGTCAATTTTAAGTTCGGTGTCGTGTACGCTAAAGAAGGTCAAACAAGTGACGATGAATTCTATAGCAACGGTAACTATGTGCTTTAAGTTGAATCGTCTTTAACCATGTTGGTTTCATTTGTGATGAACAAATCATAAATTCCAATAATTAAACATTTTTGCGCCTACTTTTAAAAAGGCTTTCATTCGTTTTACAGAAAAATATTATTGATAAATATCCATAGGGATTTTTTGCCTCTCCCCTTTGGTTTGGTAGCTTATCCAGGTTTTGTCTATTCTTAAATCCTTTTCCACTCAAGTCCGCTGATGACGGTTGAGTTGGAGCTTGACTTCGGTCAAAAGCGAGGTGTTCCCTCCCATTTGGTAAGCAAGTAAGAAATGGGGAGTTTAATGTCTTCAGCGTACCATAGTGGCCATTATAAGACGATAACATTCATTTGGTTTGATTGACGTCATTTTTAATACTCGTGGCGTCTCAATTGCTAGTTCATTCTGGTGGTTACTTTTGAAAAAAGCTATTGTTTGTTTGTCAATAACCTTTATTCTATTGACCCGATTTCTTCTTGTTTTATTAAAGTGTGCATATCAAAGCCAACATTACATACTATTAGCAAGATTTTTTTACATGCAGTACTTTGATATCCAGCCTTATTAGACTTACGAAACACTACTAAAACACATATTCATACTAAACAGATATCATAATGTTTTTGTTATATTAAGGTAATTGTTTAAAATTGATCTATGGTTAATCCTCTTGTAAAACCATCTCATATAGATATGTCCTTACCTTAGTGGAAGATAGCTTGCCAAAACAATTATAGTTGAAGACAACTAGCACTACACTTTATACAGGTTTTTTTATTGGGGTTTAGCGTCCCTTTAACTCGTGTGTAGGTCATATCGAGACGATATCTGTTTGTGACAATGCTGTCTCACTGAAATATCACGTCACAGACACATTGACAGTAATGACGAGCACTTAACAGGAAGCGTGAAGATTGCCTAATTTTAACGTCTTAGGTTTCGACGCGACCGGGATAACAATTTATAATGGAATAACCATTAACATACAGATTTATACCTATGATAATGCTACAACTGCAATTTGACATGATAAAAGCATTAGCATGTTTTATTCTAGGCTTAAATTCAAATTTGCAGTAAATTGATCACTGTGACAACAAAAGTACACAGTCTTAATATTCCTAGACTCTTACGTCATTTTGAATCCGATTCTATTTGTGGAACTCTTCAGGGTAACGTTGATTAATAGAGCGATTTTTAAAGTGATAAACCTTGCTAATTACGACACAAATCTTTACAGAAGAGGGAAACGAAGCCTTTGAAAATTTCCTTCGCCTTCTTGGAGAACGAGTGAAATTAAAAGGATGGGAGAAATTTAAAGGTGGTCTTGACGTAAGATGTGAGTATTTAAGAGTGACTTTTACGTACGGTGTAAGTATTTACTGATTTGATACGTTCATACTATAAGTTATTGTTAGTTATTGATCTTAAGTTCAGTCACCTTTATATTCAAAATGTACGCGCTTTTCCTTCTTTTAAAATGAAAAAATTTAGTTCTCATTTTTAGCGCCTACTTATTTACTCGCAAAGTAGAGAAGTTAGACATTTCTATTGCACGCCACTATGTACGTACAACAGTTCCGAAATAAGGCTTGGACATAATTTTAATATTACGATTTTGGAAACGGCTCAAATCGAATATTATCTTATCAGAGTAGTAACGAAGGAAATCCACCACGATACTCAAAAACCAGAGTAAAGTTTACAATAGCGAATGTGCGTTGTCCATAACAAAGGAAAAATGCAATATTATGATTGGTTAAAAAAAAACTGTTCGTAACAAAGAGGCTTCTCAATGGTCAGATATATAAAAATGAAGACATCAGTTTTATATCTTTTATAATCTTGAGATGATCTGCGTATGATCTACACTGCGACATACCAATAACGGGAGCAAGTTAGGTCTGGTTTTAATCAGATTAATATATCTTATATAAATATCCATATTTCACTGTTGAAAAACTATAAATCTCTGCGTTGCAATACTGATAATGTATCATCTATTTGATGACGGCCTTGTAATTCCTTTTTAATGCTGATGCTTCATTGTTTATGCAGCTGTTGTTCTTTGTCAATGTCTCTCGTTTTTTCTAATTCCGCCCATCTTGTTTTCACAGCTGATTCCACGGGAGTTGATTCAGTGTACACTGTGTATGAGGGACACGAGATTATGATACATGCATCAACATTACTTCCACATTCGAAGGAAAACAAGCAACAGGTGAAACAAGTTAAAAAGAAATAGTATTTGTTTAATTAATGAGGCTTAACGTTATTTCCGGTTTGATTCACCTATATGTGGCAAAATATCAAAAGACAGGACAGAAATGTTTGTTTGTTTAATTAGAGCGTAACGTCACTTCCGGAATGTTTCAACGATATCGTGACAAAAGATCAAAACAAAAATCAAAACAAAACAATAATACAGGAAGAGAAGTGGCGACAGGAACAGGAAATTAAAGCAATAGAGAAAGTTCAATAAGAAGGATCAGCCCATGCAACGGTGTTTCTGCCTAATCTTCTATCGAACTTTACATGGATATCTTTATCATGTCAGGGCGCTAACAAAATCGTCTCAGATTGCAAATTCTTTCGGCGGTGACTTTTTGATGTTGCTTTTGTTTGTTTGTTAATATTCCTTATTCTGATGATTCTATTCTTGTTTAATTATATATTTTTGATATGTTTATGCATATAAAATTCATCTTGTACAGAAAATTGTCTTTGTCTCTCATATTGTATAACATTTTGCTATTATCTTGTTTTGTGTACAATAAAACTTCTAGCTAAAGTCATTCAGGAAATATTTATATATATGTTTTTTGCATGGTATATCTAAGTTAATATGTGCTTTAAAATTAACAAAAATAGCCTCTACAAATAGATATGATTGAAATTATTGATTATCAAAATGCACTCCGTAATATGTTGTTGTTTTTTTTATTATTTTAGGTTGAACGTAAGCGACATATAGGGAACGATATAGTAAATATTGTATTCTTTGATTGTGACCCACACAAGGCGTTCACCTTTAAACCTTCCATGATGAGAACGAGGTTTACACGTATCCTTTTTGGGAATGATTTAAGCGACACAAAATTAATAGCGATTTCCTATCTATCATCGTTTAGAGGACTGTCAATGACGTCACGAACAATTGAATTTGACCACAAGTCATCTGTGTATATTATATCTAAATTGAAAATACAAGTCAATCGTCACTGGAAGGCTTGACAAAAAGTTCTGGTCTAACCTCCAGAATTAGGTCACCAAAAGGTCGCTCAAAAGCAAAAGAAGATGTGTCGCAGAACGCAGAACAAATTTAGAGTAAAAATGACCGAGAAACTGAAGGAATGCGAAAGAGGACACAGAGGTACGCTGATGAACCTCACCCCAAAAATAATATAGAATAGTCGAATCGTGTCACGTAGTAAAAAGGAAGGTTTCGACATAAGCTTCTAAACAGTTGTTCCGCGCTCTCAATTTTGGGAGATGAAAAATATTAAAACTAATTGTTTGCCAGTATCTTTTTTCGTATTTTACGTGTTATTGTTATAACCGTTTCTTTGATGGTCATTTTGTTGTTGTCTTGATGTAAATTTTGTTGACATGGCTATCGGTTACATTGACATTTTTCGTTCGTGGATTTGAGAATGAAATCTACCCAAAACACGCCCTGTAAATAGAAATAGGGATGTACATTTTATCGTCTACAAGCTAAATGAAACCAGAAGAGATACCACCAACATTAACAGTCTAACAGAATAGTGCTACAAAAAAACACAGACATTTAAGAACTATTAAACTTTTAACATACAATGTGAAAACAAACCTCAAATAGATGCAATCTCCTCGAAAGATACACGAAATGTACATTCTCTGTACATTCCTTTCTAATGTGTTAATACATATGATATTGTCATTCCAAATCTTGATAATAACACTTTTTGCTTTATCATAAAAGGAGTGAAAAGTTCAAATATGTTGATGGTTAACGACCTATTGATTAAAATGTGATTTAGCATGATGTACTGAACTATCTATGCAGATAAATCAAGAAAGTAGCTATATATTTTAACCTATTCGTTCAGTTAAAAATATTTCACGATATTGTAAAATAGAATAAAAAATCAATGATTAATCAGACTTGTTGTGTCGCAAAGTATAATTAATCACTCAACGAAATCAAATTATTTTGCGTTTAATTCCAAAAAGACTAAAACTCACCACCCGGTTTTGTGCTTACTGACCTGCCTATGTAGGTCAGCATGCATACACATTCTTGAGGATTGCTGTGACGTCCTTTTAATTTATTTTTATTTTTGGTGCTGGATTGTTTGATGCAGCTGTTGTTGGTTTTGCTAAAACGTTTCGTTCTGATGATTCCACTAATCTTGTGTCTTTGCTAACACAATATGTGGAATTGAAATAAAATATTGCTTTCCCTAACAATTTCTTCCAGATATATTTGCTCTAGTTATATACAACAAGGAGGACGCTTCATACAGGTAATACAAGATATATATGTTAATTATTTATTGATTTTCGTCAACAAAGAAGATCTTCCTTAGATTTTACATAGCTTTATCATGTCATTGTCAGATCTTTCCACGTCACTCAACTACTAATCAAATTTTCATGCTATTGTCCTTTTGATCATTATATTAGATTCAAGCTTTCATCATACCCTGATTGTTATCCAATAACTGTTTTCCTGTTGATCATCCCAATAGATACAAGATTTAATTGGACCATGATGATCATATCAAAGTTGTTTTTCTTTAGATCTTCACTGTTGATTCAAACTTTGCTCAGACGCTGATACCTATCAAATAACTGATGTTGTCATTTAGTTCTTCCTTTTATATTCAAGCTTTATGCAGATGTTCATTCTCAAACGGTCTCCGTTAAATGTGCATTGTGAAATCAAGCTTTGATACGACCGTGACATGATCAGAGTTAATTGATGTTTATTCGATATTGAGTACAGACATTTGGACCATAATTGATATGCCGCTAACTGCGTAATTGTCCTCTCTCGCAAATACTGAACATGCCTGCTGATTTAAACAACACTGCGGCATGATCGTGTAGGTACTTCGTCTCCTCCAGCATTTGGCATTAGAGGACTAGCTATGTTTGTCTGTGACAGCGCAAACTCCGTCGGTACTTCTCACTGATATAAAAATGTATAGACACATTGCAGTGTTAACCACTCGATCACAGTATCCATATGCCGAGTCAGCCATTCCTTGAACTAACCCTTATACCGAGTACCTGACAGGGAGGCCATAAGGTTACTTACTTAGGTACTTGTTGTCTGTGAGAATCGAACCTGTAACTTACCAGATATGACGTAGATACTCCGCGTTACCTAAATTGATATAAAAAAATAAAAATTTTAAAATTCTTAAATTTTAGAAAGGCTTAACGAAAAGTAATATATTGTAAACTAGATTTAAAAAAAAATCATTTTATCTTGATATATTTTGCATTGGTATGGTCGTATACATATTATACTTTTTTCCCCAAATGTGAACTTTGCACACTTACCTGGATCAATCTCATCAGACATACATTTTCATATATTGTCTAGAAGATCTTCAATATGTGTTAACATATACTGTAGATTGGTAATATTCATTTGTTTTTATCTCAAATAATTTAACACTTTTCTCCTTAATGAACATCTTTGAATTTTCATTACTATACATCTATTTTTGAAAAATAGATCATTTTTTTGTTTTCCCTATAAAGCAGTTTCATGGTCGTCGGAATAAAATACGACTTTAGCCGTCACTGCAAGTACTAAAATTTCTAACAAAAATTGAAGCTTGCTTTAAACAGGCAAACCAACAAATTTACTATCAAAAAATGACGAAAAACCAAGAATCTGAATTGCGAGTCTATGACCGAAAAATTTGGAATAGAAAAAATTTAGCTATGTTAGGTCTACATATTTAGTCATGTTGTAAAAGGAATTTTGTTACAACGGATTAAGGAAATGGTAGATCATGGCCATGATAGCAACATAAAACCTCGTCTTACACAACTGAGTAAATATACATCGAATGAATTCATGTTTTCTTCCATAGATGCAATTTTTTTTTAATTACTTACATAATATCCCTGAAGTACACCATTGTCCATGCACATTATGGTTATCTAATTAAATATAATTTGATGAGTAGTAAGCAATTTAAATTTAAATTAAATTTGAGCAACTGATAACTAAATTTAACTTTCTGGTGTTCACTGATTATCGACCAAGCGTCGTAAAGCCGGCTGGGGACAATACTCAAGTATACCTCATAAAGGTTTATTAGTCTTTTTTCTTTATTTAATCTGTCTTAATGCCCCTAATATGATTGTAATCCTACTTTTAACTTGTTGTTTCTCGCGTGTGACTCACTGTTGCATTTTTACCCTGGAATTGGCGTCAAAGTTGTGTTTTTGTGTTAACTTAAACAGCAGGGGACAAGTGAATTAGATTAAAAAAAAATTCACAATTGATGTATCTTTGTGTTTACATTTCAAATAAGGAACTCGTGCAGAAATGTAAGTGCAAGGGAAAGATGTATTTTTAGTGAACTTTATGAACTTTTTACACTGACTTACAAAGCTTAATTTAGACAGTATA
>JAUMGZ010210596.1:0-11983 GCA_032359645.1 Pododesmus macrochisma | reverse complement strand
CAAAATTTAAAATGTGCGCGTAGTCAAAACAGGAATTTTTAAACGTATTCCTCTGGACACGTGTTTCGAACAACCCACTTCTCCTCAGCAAAGGTGACGTTATAATAGATTTATAGAATTAAATATTATCAAAGACAGACAGACTGACTTGACCTTACTTACTTACTAATGACATTATTGTGTCGTTATTCATGTGTTATTAACAACAATGGACGGTCGCAAATTAAACATGAATGGCTACGCATGAATAACGACAACAAGATATTCATGTCTTAAGTATACCGGCAAGCAATACCCATGTATACCGGCAAGCAATATCCATGTATACCAGCAAGCAATATCCATGTAAACCGGCAAGTCTTATCCATGTATACCGGCAAGTCACATCCATGTATACCGGCAAGTCACATCCATGTATACCGGCAAGCAATACCCATATATACCGACAAAAAAATACCCATGTATACCGGCAAAATATGCCCATGTATACACGCAAGGCGAAAGAAAGACATAAACATACTTAAGTTAGAATACATGTATTATATGAAATTGAAAAAAAAACAAGTCAAACTATTTTTTAGGCACCAACTAAGGTGTCCGAAAGTGTTGATGACATTCCATTACAGCTAAACAACAGCAATATCCAAGTATACCGGCAAGCCAAAAGAAATACATGCACAGTACTTTAGCAATACCAATATAAACAAACGACAAACATGCAGACTACTTGAAAACAATGCATTCGTAATGGGAAATTGAAAGGAAAGTGCCGAAACGAATAACATTCGTTTAATGTTGAACATTTGTGAGAACTGTTTAGTTTTTGAAGATGTTTTTGAGAGGACGTATTTTTCACTATGTTATATGTTTACTTACGATTGTTTGTGAGACGACACCGCACCCTGTAGATCAATGTCACTGAATGGTGACGACACTTTATGTACTATGAATGTCTGAAAAAAAGGATAACATTTCCAAAATAAAAAAAAACCGCATGGCTTTGTTAGTGTGTGTGAAAAGTTGACTTTAATATCATGACTTAAGTCCCTTAAACGTAACCCGATTCGCATATTTATATAATAGAGATTTGTTTTGCAGTTACAATGCAACAATAAATGACAGTGTTGAGACATAGTTCACGACCCGTACAGAAGAAAACATTAAACGGTAACATGCTTGTTTCACACACTGATACAATAGAAATGACCGTTATAGTGAAACGCGGCAAATGACGTTGTATGACCTATGACGTTGAATGAAGTCACCTAAAGTATCCGCCCATCCTGCGTGAAAACGGCTTAGTCGAGTCAGCAGCATGACTGACTATTTTGCACAGTCTGTCTTTGTTGTATATCCCTTTATAAAACTATGCGGAATGGTATAATAACCGACTATATAGTAAGATTCTTACAGAAAGCAAATAATATCCGATAACAATCATCACGAAAGTAGCCGGCTTCGATTCAAGAGCGAGATTTGTTGGTTTGACGTCATTAGTAAATGCCCGTCTCATTTTGCTAGTTCCTTATGGTGGTGACTTATTGATGAACCCATTTTCTGTTTATCCTTTTTTTTGCTTATAGACATTTTATTTATACTTTTGCTTAAATTTCTCTATAAAAAGTGTATACAGTTACAGTTGCTATGATATAGCAAATGAACTATGATCTGGATCATAATTGAGGAGACTATTTTCTTCTCGCCTTTTTGCCTAAAATGATATGTTAACGTCATAATGACGACAAAACCTTGACTTTGCGTGGAGACAACACTCAGCAGAATACCTAAGCATAGCATAGTTCAACTAGTATGTTGTTACAATCATAGTTTTTTGTTATTGTTAAAGTTTATTTCGATTGTTATAGGTTATTGTTATAGTTTATTGTTACTAACATAAATTTCTATCCATTTTAAATAATATATTCATGGAACTGTCTTAATCTTTGATATCACTGAATAAGCGTACATGCAACGTGTTTGCATCAGTATAATATAACAGTTATTGAAACGGTTGAAAGAAATAGAAAATGCATGGCACCCGACACAATAAGTCGCCGAGGGCAATAGTTGTTGGCTTGTGGTACCATACATTTACAAGTTATCTTGTTTTGCTAATAGACTATTGAGAAAATATCAACACCATACAATAGACTATTGAGAAAGATATTTACACCATACAATAGACTATTGAGAAAGATATCAACACCATAAAATAGACTATTGAGAAAAACATCAACACCATAAAATAGACTATTGAGAAAGATATCAACACCATACAAATAGACTATTGAGAAAGTTATCAACACCATACAATAGACTATTGAGAAAGATATCGACACCATACAATAGACTATTGAGAAAGATATCAACACAATACAATAGACTATTGAGAAAGATATCAACACAATACAAATAGAGTATTGAGAAAGATATCAACACCATACAAATAGACTATCGAGAAAGATATCAACACCATTAAATAGGTTCCCTGTAAAAATTGTGATACTTCAGCTTTAATCTCAATCGAATAATATTTACAATGCAAAATTGTTTGATAACAAATATTGAGTCCCATCAGATTGTCACCTCTATTATTTATGTACACTGAATATTGAAAATATCTTACGGAGAACATTCCAAAAAGACTACTGCTAGCTAGTGTGTTTTTCAGGAAATAAATTTCTTCTAAAGCAGTCTTCCAGACACTGTATTCTCTCTCCTTTTGTAAAAATTCCAGTGTCTTCAAAGCTGTCGTCAAGTTCACATCATTTGATCTACAGAAACATGAAAACAATTGTTATCGAATAAAAGAAAAAGGACAAAGTCATCGGAAAAGGAGATATCACAACATCAGAATGAGTGGAATCAACAGAACGAGACACATGACAAACTAGGATGCAGGAATCAATTGACACCACAACAATCCTCAAGATAAGTTATTCATGCGGACCGACTTAGAACGGTACCTTTCACGACACCAGGCGGTTTGGTTAAACCAGTAAATGAGACTTCAGTCTTTAGAATAGACATACATTTAAACAGTTAATAAATACACTGGCGCTAAAGATCATCTCAACACTTAACCACCGTCATTAATTGCTCATAACAATCTAAACGAGTAAAACGTATATACATAATCACACAGGCATTTGGAAACACGAACATTAGACATAACGTAGTAGCATGAACTGAAAACAGTGGTTAATACGTGATAGAAAGAGTAAAATAGTGAAAACAATAAACATATCTAGTAAAGGAGCAATACCAGCTAAGTAATACTGTAAACGTACACATTTTAGTGGTGCATTTATTTTAGCGCTTTTTGCGATTACCTTAAAGCGCTAATTTATGTACAGAGCTTATATTTAACATCGATTAAAAATATTAATGTAGGCGTACGTACGCTTATGCATGATTGCGCATATATGTCTTGCATAGGATGAAGCGCTCACATATGACTGCGCTAATACAAATACGTTTACAGTAATTAAAATGGAAAGAATTTGAATCCATGTGTGTCGACCTCGGACGGTACTCCAATACAATATAGTTTATGTTATTATATTAATACTAATAATAATAATAATAATAATAATAATAATAATAATAACATTGCTTATGCAATAAGTGTAATCATTAAATGCGATTTACACATTATATTGATAATGCATTGTGCGCCAAACTTCTCGCTTCAGAGTACATGTATTGTTGAGAGAAAACCACGGTACATGTAATTCCTTTTTTGAAATGGCTAACTAAAATAATTTAATGGCAGCGTATTCCTTTATATTTGCCGTAAGTGTCTCTTACAAACATTGGCTCTAATGTTGACGAGGTCTATTATAAATTCGTTTGCTCTATAGCGTCCATTAATAACCGGCTGCCTTGTAGCTAGATCTTGATTTAGCGACGGGGGTGTCTCACACATTGTAGTGACATTGTCCTCTTAAAAGGTTATATCTATTGGAGACATGTTTTAGATTGCATTTGTGTATACATTTGTGTACATGTATGGTCTTGAATGTTAAAACTCCTATTCCTCTCCTGTTAATGTGTTTTCTCCTTTGCTCTTTCGTCATCATATATATAACAATGAGATATTCTTATGGTGAGACACGCTTTTTATACACAGTGAAAATGGTTGCCATACACCGAAATTACACGGAGAAATCGCGGCGGATGACACATGTTTAGCAGGAAACACTTACTACATCGCGAGCACCTGGTTTCGCTTCTAGTTTTTTAATGTTTTGATAGAAGTTCGTGATGTTTCCATTTTTAGTTAATACATGTATATTTGGTCAGTTTTTCTGTGTGCGTCCTACGTTTTCCTTTTGTTGCCCATGTCCATGGACTTACGGCTTTAGAATATCGTCTTAGTTTTCGAATTAACTACTTTATATGGTATTCGCTGGTGTACATGCATATTCTTGAAGATTTAGTGACAGCTTATCTACATGTATATTCTTGTAGATTTAGTGAAACTTATCTACATGTATATTCTTGTAGATTTAGCGACAGCTTATCTACATGTATATTCTTGTAGATTTAGTGACAGGTTATCTACATGTATATTCTTGTAGATTTAGTGAAACTTATCTACATGTATATTCTTGTAGATTTAGCGACAGGTTATCTACATGTATATTCTTGTAGATTTAGTGAACGCTTATCTACATGTATATTCTTGTAGATTTAGTAAAGGTTAATCTACATGTATATTCTTGTAGATTTAGTGAAACTTATCTACATGTATATTCGTGAAGATTTAGTGAACTTATCTACATGTATATTCTTGAAGATTTAGTGACAGCTTATCTATATGTATATTCTTGTAGATTTAGTGAAAGCTTATCTACATGTATATTCTTGTAGATTTAGTGACAGCTTATCTACATGTATACTCTTGTAGATTTAGTGAAAGGTTATCTACATGTATATTCTTGTAGATTTAGTGAAAGCGTATCTACATGTATATTCTTGTAGATTTAGTAAAAGCTTATCTACATGTATATTCTTGAAGATTTAGTGAAAGCGCATCTATATCTATATCTATATCTATATCGCATTTGTTTGGAATTGAAGTAGAAAATCAAATGATAACCAGTTTTGCAAAGGCCGAGACAGTTAAGTCAATATAAAACAGAAGACAGCGTGTTAGAAAGTGCTTACTTACCTCGCTAAGTTCCATGCGTCGTCAATAATTTGAGCTCGATTCACCTCATGAATTACCTTTAAAGGATGTTTCAACAGATGAATAAAAACAGAATAACAGAAAACAAACTTAGAATGACACAAAGATAATTATAAAAGTTCATCCAGGAATATTTTGAAGTCAAAGACAAGCACGAATCGCCCATAATCGTTCATTTTACTTAATATAAGGGTCGTGTTAAACCGGTAAATATCAAACAATTCTATCTGAAACATGCCTGCAAAAAATACGCAGGAAAGCAATAATACTCTGTGTGAGAGTAGCTTCGAAGCAGTCGTCATTTATGGACGCTATAGAGAAAATTAATTTTGAATAGACAATACTTGGAAAAGTCACGATAGTTATGATGTACAAAAACCATACCCCAACAATAATACAACATTGCCTTGCCTTACTATATCAACTTTCCCTCCAAACCAGCGACGATAGGGACCTTCAGCGAAAAACAATTGAATTTAAAAAAAAAAACATTTTATTACTCATGACTTTACAAACATATCCCGAGCAGTCAAATTACTGGCGCAGTTGCTCATATACAGATGTTCGCTTCGTGCTGGAAGCTGGCGTTAGAATACCAGACGGGTTTGTTAATCTCGGCCGCGTTTAAACCGTATACGTTAAAATTAGGCAATGTTTTCGCTCCCTGATCAGCGCTGAGCATTTCTGGGTAGGACAAGGACTGGTTTGATCTGTGTCAGTATAATGTGACCTAGTGAAGAGTTTTATGTCTGTGATGTAATATTTCAGTGAGACAGCACTATAAAGTCGCAACAAGTGTACACTCTCACAAGCAGACACTGTCTCACGATGACGTAGGCATCAGTTGAAGGTACAATAAACCTAAATTATGCACTCATGCGTAGATAAAATAAGAACCTTTTAAGATATTCCTCTGAACTGAATCATAATAAGAGAAATAATACTTATTCCTTTCACCAATAGACCATGTATTAAATACAAACAAACCTGTCTATTAAGATCTCCAAAAAGAGAGAAGAAAAAAGTGTTCTTTACATGGCGGTGATGTCTATAATTGTAATTAGACTTCAAGGGACCTGATTATAGTGGTCTTTATGTACAGTTGGTCTCTTTATAGAGCTGGTCACTAAAGCAGGTTGTACTGTAATTAGGCTTCAAAGGACCTGATTTTAGTGGTCTTTATGTACAGATGGTATTTTTATAGAGGTATTCGCTAAAGCAGGTTGCAAGGTCTACATATATACAACTATCGTACCCTGAACTTAAATTTAAGATGGTACATTACCTCGTGGTTTTGTTTGAGTTGTTGTAGAAGAAGTTCCCAGTTCTCGTTGTCATAATTGACCCTGTAATATCCGTACTGTTGGATGTTACCAATGATCCAGGTCGTCGTACGACTCAACACTTTATGTATGTAAACTAAAACAAACATTTTGTATATTGACACTATTTAGACTGCGTGTTTAGGGAGGGTATAGAAATTACATATTTAACTGACATACAGAAAAGTATGAATTTAGAATGATGGACACCTAAGTACCGACAGCATTCCGGTCCAACAATAGGCGAGGAGACCAAAAATGGTCGTTGAACATTATTCCTGTGTGTATACTATAAGTACCAACATTTGAAAAGGTTCAAATTTCGCTAGACAGAGGACATTGTGTCTCTGGAGAATAAACATGGTGATTACATGGACATTATATATCTTCCGGAACTCAAAGTAAAAGACACCACTGACACCGACTTTTCTGCCTCATACTTAGACCTCCTACTGAAAATCAACATGAATGGCACCTTTTTCCACTAAACTTTATGACAAACGTGACGACTTCAGTTTTGTCCATAGTCAAGTCTATTTCTGATGTTTTATAAACATTATCCCAATGTCATAGTTTGAATTTCCCTACGTCATAGATTGAGTTTCTACCAGTCATTAGTTTTGGCTTCATTATTGCCTGTATTTTAAATGTGCGTGCTTGACTGATAGACGTTTTTGGCTTTCAGATTTCGACAACCCCCTTTCTTAATTGTTAGTAAGTCAATCAGACCAGTCCACCCAAAGGCAGTCAGTCAGTCGTCGGTGTGTCTTTGATAATATAATATAATATGATTTAATATAATATGTAGTATGCGGTAATTGAAAAACAAGTATGGGGGATTACCGCTCAGGTTTCATGATAAAGATGCTGCTTCTTTTTCTAGCCTGTTAATGATGATTCTCCTTTGCTCTTTCGTCACAATAACAGTGATATATTCGTATGGTGACATGTGCTCCTTTAAAAACAATTGAAAGGGTCGCCATACACCGGAATGACACGGCAACATCGCGGCGGGTGACACAAGTGTAGCAGAAAACGCTAACCATATCGCGAGCACCTGGTTTCACTTCAGGTTTCTTAATAGAAGTTCGTGATGTTTTCTTTTTTAGTATATAGATGTATAGTTGGTTAATGTGTCTGTCTGCTCCCAACGTTGTCCTTTTGTTTGCCAATGTCCATGGACCTACAGCTTAAGAATATCGTCTTGGTTTTTCGAATTTACTACTGTACTATGCTTAAGTACATGTGACGTTTCACATACAAGGTTTAAAACATAGTGTGAATTAATTAGGTATCTTCAAATGAATTATTAACACTCGACTATACAGTTCAGTATGATAAATCAAGATGTTGGTTTTTCGTATTTACTACTTTAATGATTATTTCTTACCGTCGCCACTTGACTTTGATAGCCATATGATTTCGCCTGGTGTAAAATCTGGTCCAGTTGATGTAGTGAACGTGACAGGAACAGCCCAGCTATAAAATAAAACATTGATAAGTTGATAGACAATAATCAATCGAAGCTTTTTACCTACAACACTACTGTCTTGTGGTGATTTTGACCACATATTTCTTTTTTTTTTACTGTGGATATGACATGAATACATTTCAACGAGTGACACATGTGCAGCAGTAAACGATTACTCAATCGCGAGCCACTGCTATTGCTTAAGTTTCTTAATAGAAGTTTCCGTTTTTGATTGATAATTGTGTTTGTGTTGTTCTTTTTCTGTTGCTTCCCGAGTTTTCATTTTATTTGCCCAGGTTCATAGACTTACTCATTGTTTTTCGTATTTATTACTTTTCTGAACAAAATACAAAAATGCAACCTGAATCATGCCTCCGATACAAATTCACGATGGCAATGATGGACACAAACCACCCAACAAAGTAACGCTCTATTATATGTGTGAACTTGTGTGTATCATTCCATATTTTCTGGTACATTCAAACATAGACAATATTATACTCAATTTAAACTTTATATACTGCCTAACTTATGGTTGTATTTACATATTATTATAAGATTAAAAAAAAAGAAAATTTGATTATCATTATTAAATCATTTTTTATGCAGCAAACCATTTGTGAAGATATGATTAAAACAAGTAATAACATTCAGAAATCATAATAATTGTGAATGTACCATTACGCTGATAACGTAGAAAATATAAATGTTGCTTAAGCATACAAGTTGTGAAAACAATTTCACGGAACTAAGCACACAGAACAATTTCAAAAGAAGTAACATATTTGTTGATATTACCTTTGCCATACAGCATTTCTTGTTTATACCAATAAGCTGTGTATGTGTATAAAATATGTTAACACGTGGATTTCCTCGTGAGTACAATACTGTCAAACATAATACACGTGCGATTTTTCAAATATGGTTAAAGCATGTTGCTCCTTTTTATCAATAACAATGCATTACAAAACCCATGATTTCCACGTGTTTTTCGAGTCGATACCAAATTTGGCATGCTTGCTTCTGTTTGTGTGTGTGTTCGTCTGAATTTGTTCAGTTTGTTTTACCTGTGAGTTGTTAGTATGTGTTTACCTGTTTGTGTACACGTGTGCTGTTGCAGAGTGCGTATGTACCTGTTTTTTACACGTGTACCGTTGTCCAGTGTATTTTTACCTGTTACTAGTATTCTTTACACGTGTGTTGTTGTCCAGTGCATATTTACCTGTTATTTTGTCCATGTTTGTCGTTGTCCGGTGTGTATGCACGCTGCTCTATCCTCAATGCCGTGCTTTTTGGACCATTTTTCCTGATAGTGACCACTGGGTATCCGCTTTGTGTTATCCAAGGTTCTATAACACTGCCTATGTCCTGCTGCAGGTTAAAGAATGTAATAAAGTAAGAATACACAACTAAGTACAAGAATGTAAAAAATAATTAACTAAGAATACATAACTAAGATAAATAATTTAAAAGTTAATTAACTTTGAATTTATAACTAAGTTAAAGTATATAAAAGTTAATTAACTAAGAATGTATAACTAAAGTAAATAATTTAAAAGTTAATTAACTTTGACTGTTTAACTAAGTTAAATAATATAAAAGTTAATTAACTAAGAATATATAAGTAAGTTAAAGAATATAAAAGTTACTTAACTAAGAATATATAACTAAGTTAAAGAATATAAAAGTAAATTAACTAAGAATATATAACTAAGTTAAAAAAAATAAAAGTAAATTACTAAGAATATAAAACTAAGTTAAAGAATATAAAAGTTACTTAACTAAGAATATATAACTAAGTTAAAGAATATAAAAGTTAATTAACTTTGAATTTATAACTAAGTTAAAGAATATAAAAGTTACTTAACTAAGAATATATAAATAAGTTAAAGAATATAAAAGATACTTAACTAAGAATATATAACTAAGGTTAATAATTTAAAAGTTAATTAACTTTGAATTCATAACTAATTTAAAGAATACAAAAGTTAATTAACTAAGAATATATAACTAGGTTAAAGAAGACAAAAGTTAATTAACTAAGAATATATAACTAGGTTAAATAATATAAAAGTTACTTAACTAAGAATATATTACTAAGTTAAAGAAGACAAAAGTTAATTAACTAAGAATATATAACTAAGTAAAAGAATACAAAAGTTAATTAACTAAGAATATTTAACTAAGTTAAATAATTTAAAAGTTAATTAACTAAGAATATATAACTAAGTTAAAGAATATAAAATTTACTTAACTAAGAATATATAAATAAGTTAAAGAATACAAAAGTTAATTAACTAAGAATATATAACTAAGTTAAAGAATACAAAAGTTAATTAACTAAGAATATATAAATAAGTTAAAGAATACAAAAGTTAATTAACTAAGAATATATAACTTAGTTAAAGAATATAAAAGATTCTTAACTAAGAATATATAACTAAGTTAAAAATATAAAAGTTACTAAACTAAGAATATATAACTAAGGTAAATAATTTAAAAGTTAATTAACTTTGAATTTATAACTAAGTTAAAGGATATACAAGTTAATTAACTAAGAATATATATAACTCAGTTAAAGAATATAAAAGTTACTTAACTAAGAATATATAACTAAGGTAAATAATTAAAAAGTTATTTAACTTTGAATTTATAACGAAGTTAAAGAATATAATAGTTACTTAACTAAGAATATATAACTAAGGTAAATAATTTAAAAGTTAATTAACTTTGAATTTATAACTAAGTTAAAGAATATAAAAGTTACTTAACTAAGAATATATACCTCAGGTAAATAATTTAAAAGTTAATTAACTTTGAATTTATTACTAAGTTAAAGAATATAAAAGTTACTTAACTAAGAATATATAACTAAGTAAAAGAATATAAAAGTTACTTAACTAAGAATACACAACTTAGTAAAAGAATGTTAAAGTTAATTAACTAAGAATATATAACTAAGGTAACAAAATTAAAAGTTAATTTATCTTTGAATTTATAACTAAGTTAAAGGATATGAAAGTTAATTAACTAAGAATACATTACTAAGGTAAATAATTTAAAAGTTAATTACCTTTGAATTTATAGCTAAGTTAAAGGATATAAAAGTTAATTAACTAAGAATATATAACTAAGTTGAAGAATATAAAAGTTACTTAACTAAAAATACACAACTTAGTAAAAGAATGTTAAAGTTAATTAACTAAGAATATATAACTAAGGTTAAAAAAATTAAAAGTTAATTAACTTTGAATTTATAACTAAGTTAAAGAATATAAAAGTTAATTAACTAAGAATATATAACTAAGTTAAAGAATATAAAAGTAAATTAACGAAGAATATATAACTGAGTTTAATAATATAAAGTTTAATTACTAAGAATATATAACTTAGTTAAAGAATATAAAAGTTACTTAACTAAGAATATATAACTAAATTAAATAATATTAAAGTTAATTAAGTAAGAATATATATCTAAGTTAAATAAAATAAAAGTTAATTTACTAAGAATATTCAACGAAGTTAAATAATATAAAAGTTAATTAACTAAGAATATATAACTAAGTTAAATAATATATCACTAAGTTAAAGAATACATAACTAAGTTTGGCCAATTTTAAGCGTTACATTCTGATTGGAAGCAGTGCTCATTAACGAATAATTGTTTTACTTTAACAAACCTCTTGTCTTTATGTACTGTGAAATAATGAAATATAAGAGCTTGAATTAATTTTCCTTCGATCGATAATAAATTTATAGTACAAAGCCCTTGCTGTTTTGACCTTGATGTAGGAAGTATTTTATCTTAGTGAAGCAGCACTTTAAATCACATGAGTTATTGTATGATGTTGTGTTTTAGATTGAAAGAACTTTTAACCGCTATGAGGTCAAGCTGTACATGGTATTCAAAGCAACAGCTTACTTCTAATCTTATATCAACACAAATATAAAAAAAGCAAAGGAGTTACATGTTTGCTGGTTTACATGTCATTAAAT
>JAUMGZ010210585.1:0-11984 GCA_032359645.1 Pododesmus macrochisma | reverse complement strand
GACGACGGACGCACAACGGTCCCTATAGGTCACTTGAGCCTTTCAGGCTCAGGTGACCTAAAAAGAAGAAATGAAAGTGTGAATTCAAGATTTGTTTTGCTTCATAATTGAAGACACATCATTTGAAGTAAAACATATTTTTAATGCTGTCTTAAT
This sequence comes from Pododesmus macrochisma, assembly GCA_032359645.1. Classification (NCBI taxonomy): domain Eukaryota; kingdom Metazoa; phylum Mollusca; class Bivalvia; order Pectinida; family Anomiidae; genus Pododesmus; species Pododesmus macrochisma. Next base: position 11,828 of record JAUMGZ010210585.1, on the reverse strand, counting down.
TGGGCCAATAGTAATTGTTGTCATCAATTTGAAGGTTTACAGTATGAGACTAGACATTTACATGGGGTCAACAACCATGTACATGTACAATATAATTAATACTTTGTAGCTGTAGGGTATATATTTGACTTCCAGCAGCCTCAACTCACATCACTAGCCTTTATTTTGACAGCTGCAGTACATAATCTTCTGCCTATATGTAAGTTCTGATATGTGTTTATTTGTAGTATATATTATAGCTTTAGTTGAATGGTTTAATACTCAGGTTAAGCTTGTTTGTTCCCTTCACCTACATGTACATATATATATACCAACCAATTTTAAAGTTACTGTGCATGTGTATATAATTACTTTATAATAAACTTTCATTTCAAATATTTCATTTTAATGTACATTGTATAATTTTAATGTATAAGTAATGTTTTACTTTTGGTTTCTCAAAATAAATTTAATTTTACAAAAAAAAACCAAATTTCAGAGAATAATATTGAACTAATCTTTTTTAAAAAAAAATACCTATTTATAAAGACGCCATACATGTAAGTGCACATGTACACATTACAATGTCACGGGCAGACACAATTTTGATATGATAAAAACAAAACAAAATCACATAACTACCAGTACATGTATATAGATTTATCTAAAAAGTATATAATACTGTACATGTACAGGGATAAAGCTACATGTACAAGGTACTGTATATATAAATATATATATAAGGATCAACATCTACAGCTGGTCATACATGTACATGTATGTAGTTTATAGTGGTTAGGTTTTTTATGTAAATAGTTTAGTTGGAAATCAGTATATTAGTAAAACAATAATTACAATTTGTCTATTTGTTTCACTGTTAAAGTCAATATTATATAGATCTCTGTCTGATGTAAATTGTATAATTTTCACATGTTCAGTATCTTTATGACAGTAGGGGGCTCATCAGCTACATAGATTTGTTACACTCCATTGAACACCAGTACTGGCCAGGCTGGGAGGTCAGTGGGGGGCCTTAGCAGCAGATGAGGGACAACACTGTAGAAGTTACCTGTACAGTGATAGTGTTAAAATATGTACTTTGTGTTTGTAAATAATAAGTACTTACTAGAGTTTTTGTGAGAGTTAGATAGAGTTGTTATTTTGTATTTATACGTATAATTGTGTAGAGTTTAATGATATAAATATCACTTTGATATATATTTGTTAATTTAAGTAAATATAGATTACTTTTAATAATATATTTGTCAATGTTAGAAATAAGTCAGCAGAATGAAAGTTATAAGGTGAAATAGAGAATGTTTGAATGCATAAAGTGTGAAAGTTTTAATATTGTAAGTATGATAGCATTTTTATAAGAAGTAATTTGGTGTATGAAAGAAACACAGTACAAGTGTCAAAATGCCTTAGAGTGGTGTGATTGTAAAATCTTAAGGGGTGTTTTCTGTGATCGTACAGTGTGATTCTACATAGGGGGCTGCTGAGTGTGAGTAGAGAATGAACTAGTTTTTGACACAAGATCGATAGGATGGAGTGTGCAGGGGAGATAATTTGAACAGTATGTTGGAAGATTTTGTTATATATTGTATTACTGTTATTAGGAACTTTTGGAATTTATTTACTGTGTGACTATGGACTTGGTGGATCAAAACTTATAAAGGAACATTCTATGAATACACAGATATTTGAACTATACATTGCAGTCTTTGTTGTTTTGTGGTTATACAGTTAAGTGGTGCATTTGTGACATAAAACCCCTTTACAACAAGTATACTAAATTCAGGCTGTATTTTATACATATAATATATATAGAGAGACTTAACAGTTGGTTGTACATGTACAGTACTAGTGTATACTAATATTGGGACTACAGTTGGCTGTACCAAGATAATAAGATGAGTAAATACTGTTGAATGGATTTATCTGTAACCTGAACCTAGCCTGGTGTCTATAGCTAGCACAACTGTACATGTGTAGTCAACATTCCAACAGATGTCTCTATACTCTACTAATAGATAGCAATACTGTATTACACCCAGTCTTACTGAAAGTATATATGGGGTCCTTAAATCAGACACCACATCTAATTTAAGGGTTACTTGAAACACACATTTTTCTCTTTGCTACAAAAATGATCTATCCCAGTTATATATATATTCTATTTCAACATTTTGGAACAATATGCGAATTCTTCCTGTAGGACTTGATTGTCCGCTTTAACTCATCGGTGTAATCAAATCCATGTCCATTCCATGGCTGCATTTTACACTCGGGTACAGTATATATGTAGTCCAAAATGTTTAAATATCCTCACCATTTGTTATAATACCACAGAAAGTTCTAATAACTAGAACATGCATATTGTTCTATTAATATTGGATTAGAACGTTTCTGATGACAGGTCAGGCACATTAACTAGAAATAAGTTTTACCGGGATAATCTGATATCATCGGTCATTTGTTCTTATACTAGTCCCATGCATTGAGATGTTCTCATCGGATGCAATAAAGCGTACTATGTTCTAATTATTAGAATTGTCTGTGTTCGTAGAATATTAGAACATTTTTGGCTACCAGTGAACTAAATAATCCAAGTTATATATTAAGTATATACATGTACCTAAGTTTCTTCAAATTCTGTTCATTATGTTATTGTAAGACTTTAATTTATATTTAGTTGAAGTGTAATCTATATAATTGCATCATGTACATGGATACATGTATACATCATAATTTAATGTAGATTAAAAAAAAAGTTCATAAGCTTTTTCAACAAAAATGTTTGATCTGTTTTAACATATAAGTTTTGGTAGATTTCTGATAATGTTGATCTCCTTTGATGTATGTCAACTTTATTTCGTCAAATTTCACTAAATTTGATATAATCAATTATTAAACTCTGACACCCATTTATCTTTCATGGACTGTTGATCAGTTTACTTATGAATTTAATACTTTACTATGAAGAAGTGACTTTTATAGTTTGTTGACATGACACATATTAATCTATATATGCAGCATATATATACATTCTGAGACAAATTAAGATGGCCTGGGGAGTCATACCCTATAGAAGAATTTACTCGGTAGATTATTGCTAATAAATGTATACAAAAAGCTATGAATATGACGCCCAAGCCTGCGCCTTACTATAAATTATATTAAGAAACAATATTTGTAGTACATGTATATATATATATATACAGCTTCGATTCCATATTGTATGTCACGTTTTTCATATATACATGTACATCACTCATAAAAAATGCACCTGGTCAAACACATGTACATTTTGAGTGTTCACAACATCTACAATATGTACAATGTAAATATACAACATGGTCATGTAAATGTATATATACACACATTTGCACACTTTTTATAACAAATATTTTGAGTACAATTAGTGTACATGTATATAAATAAGGCCAAAACAAAAAATACTTGTGTTTCTGATAACCTTATTTACCTACCTTAATTTGCATTGCCTTCGTACCCTAAAGTTTTTTTGGCAATTTTCAGACAAGCACATTTAGAGTCAGCATCTCTTAGTAAGTCTTTCTACATGTATATACATGCATATATGTATATAGGTGATCAGGGTTGTAACAACCAGTTTATACTTAGGTAGTAGTGTGTTCCCTTGCAAGTACACTTGTTTGAGCGTGGAGCGTGATTAGATCCTGAAAGAGGGGGGGGGGGGGGGGTTCTGGAGGTCCCTCCTGCTGGAAATGTTTTACATCAATATGCAAAAGCCTGCTTTCTGAGGTATCTAATTATGTAAATCTCACATGTTATACAATTGTACATGTACATATATTGTATATAGTTATTAACTTTAACATGACACCAGGCAAACAGACATTTTAACATGTTTAACAACATCTTTTTTTTTTAACATTTCTTTAAAATAAAGTTTCCTAACAAAGTTGTGTAATCAACCAATGAAAACTAATGGTGATATTGAAAAAAGAGAAACTAGACGATGTTGGAACGACATGAATGCCTCAACCCAAATTTGGTAGGGAATGATCATGAATCTACCAAAAAAGAAAAAATCAAGGACCGTGAATTTTAGACTCAATCTGTAACCCTTGATCATAATATGGTAATATACAAATTAATTAAGTATCGGCTCACTATATGTATGTGTATAAGGGGGTACTGACAAGAAATTGTGAGAAACCATAAATATTGAAAATTTTCGTAGTGAAAAGGGCCAAAACTGGAAAAATTAAGTCATGCATAGTCTACGATTCAAACTCAATCAAGGGTAATATTGAAAATTATTTCTAAAGTGAAAAGGGCCATAACTGTACAGACTCATTTTTTGTATGTGATGATGTAGTAGAAGAAAAAGTCTGAAAATTCTAAGTGAAAAGGGTCATAACTCCACAAAAAATTGAAATGACGGTCCAGGATTTGAACTTGTTCCGTAACCCATTAGGATAATTAATTAGATAATTATATATATATACTATACCAAGTATCAGCTCAATATGTTAAATATTGTGTATTGAAATAAAGTCCAGAAAATCATAAATGTTTTTTTTTTAAATTCTAAGTGAAAAGGGCCATATAACTCCACAAAAAATTGAAATGACAGACCAGGATTTGAACTTGATCTGTAACCCATTAGGATAATCAGGTAATTATATTTTTAATTTACCAAGTATCAGCTCAATATGTTAAATATTGTGTATTGAAATAAAGTCCAGAAAACCATTCTTTTTTTTTTATTTTAAAAATCTAAGTGAAAAGGGCCATAACTCCACAAAAATTAAAATGATGGACCAGGCATGTCTGGACAAGGGTAACACTATAAATTTAAAAGCCCCCCCCCCCATTTCATGGCAGGGGGCATAAAAATAATTATTTCTAGAAAACTATTGTGTACGTAAGTGCCTTTTTGCATACAGGTTGTTACAGCCCTGGTGATCTAAAAACTTATAAATGAAACAGAAAGATTTGCCTAACTACCCTAAGTTTTAGAAGCAGTTAGTGGAAACACAGTATTCTTTTTGGCCTAACATTTGTATACAAATTTATCTATTTGAAACTACCAGTATATGCAAGAAAATGCTAATGCTGGCAATACAAGATCTTAATCTACAAGATACAGATATGAAAGGAACTAGTGCAGATGTGCGTGTGCCATAGTAATAGACACATATATATACATATGCATGTATATGTAAACACCGGTAAATGTGGATGCATACATATATATCACAGATATATTAAGTTGTGTCATAGTCGATTTCATCATAGTTCGACATCATACTAGTACACAATTATCGCAATGTAACATCCGTTCTCTCTTGTGTGCATGCTATATAAATGCACCTGAATTTACAAATAAACATCATAAATAAGGGTCCGGTATTATCAAAAAAAATTATTTTATGTGACAAATCTGGTCAGAATAACAAATAAATAAGCATTTCTTGTCCCCATTCATATCATTGCCTCATTCTAGTAGAATTTTATTTCAAAATTATATATTTTTAGTATATTTTTTTGCAGTTATCTCTTAAATAAATATTCAGGTGTTATGATATCAAGTATATATATATATATATATATATATATAGAATATGACATCAACTCTATGAAACACTGTATGCACATGTATGTATGTGTGCTGTTCATACTAAATGTGAATCAAAGGGTATTGCATTAAACAGGCATATATAAAGCATGGTATAGCCTTATAACCAGGGAGGGATATTGTTATGAAGCTGGATGCTGGCTGATATGGCAGTGAAAGAGGTGTGTACTGTGTTAGGGATTATTGTTTCCAAGTAAAATTGCCTGTTGATGAGGTTGGATGATCTATGGTTGATGGCCCCGGGCTGATGGTGTGATGAGGCATGTTTGCATACACCGATACAGGTCGTAAATGTTTGATGCTAATAGCTGGGTGATTCAGCCTCAGTAGCCGGCTACCGGCGTATCAACGTTTGTCTCGTGTATTCCGCCATCTTGGTTGCAGAATCTGACCGCATTCCACCAATAAAGACGGGCTAGAGAGATAACTGTTGATGCTATTGTTGCCAAAGACTTACAAATTGTCAAAATATAACAGAATTATTTCAATGTCGAGAAATAAGCGTGAACTATCAGAGAGTACGTTATACTGCCAACCTTGTCGATCGTCCCACAGTGAGACACTACGGGTAGTATGTACGCTGTTTTGAATTCTAATTTACACAGAAATGTACTCACCCATTTCGAGATTTCTTGTCTGGTTTTAAAAATTCTATATATCCACGTTGAATGACGTTAAGTCTGTTTATCCGCGAAATCCCCACATGATGGGCACAGCTAACAAATACACATACACGAAAAGGAAGTGGTCGAATGTCAATACTACATTGGGTGATACCATTAGCGGGCACCTTGCGGGTAAAACAGGTTTGCAGATTAATACAGTAATTACGATGTGGACAAATAATCTTTTGTGTAGGTGAGAAATCACTTTGAATTTGAATACTGTCTTCAAGTAAAATGTGTAAACATTTAACCAAATCAACAAATAAGATTTTAATAGATTAATTATCAATTGAAAAGAATATTGCTCTCCCCGTATAATGTGGCAAAATTCTGATCCATACGGTAATCCTGTCAATCAAAATCACTAAACCCGCCTACTTCCCACCGTATCTTTTATAGAATGTGTTTGATCTTCTATCTGGGTCAGTGTGTAAATTCCTGCTATCACGGGCGATGTCAATCTTAGTTTTAATAATTGGAGCTGCCATTGCAGGAATTATTCTAGCCATTTATTGGGTTTTGCTTTTCAAAAACAGGTAAGTCTGTTAATCAGCGTAACCTCGGATTCTCTCAATGTATATAGTATTGTTGCGGTTTTAACATTTCGATAACGACTCAGGACCAAAAATGAAAATTTCTATCCAGCGATGATGCTTTATAACGGTTGTCATGGACATTCTTAATTTCTATCATATGCAAACACGTCTACAGAACAGACATTGAAGTTCAAACATTGTATTTGATAACATTTAAAACAATCAAATTCACTTTATTGTTACGGCATGCAAACATTGCGAGCATCTAAGTATACTATTTAATTCAATTCAATTCAATTTTATTTCCAAATGCAATATAGCATTCCAAACTATCTCTTGCAGAACGTCTGTGAGGAAAGAATCCTTCTTTCCCCGGACAATCACAGATTGGAATAAATTACCACCAGAGATCACAACATCAGATACTGTCCAATCCTTCAAAACTGCAATCTCATCCCATAAGTATTAAATTCTGTTCTATGTCCATGCCACAACTGACCCATGACAAAATCTTCAACCTGTTGAAGTAGGCCATTATCTGGTAGAAGTAGAAGTAGAAACATATATAGGTTACAATATGCATACATAGTAATGCGTAGTTGTTGACATCGTTAAACTGTAATCAAAGAAACAGATGGAGGAGCACACGTGCACATCATCACACGTTACACATTGTATTATTAAATATGAATTTCTTTTTATTAGCTTAATAACCTCTTTCGTATTTTGTACATTATATATCAGCATTAACGTAGATGTTTGACTGATTGTAAATATATACAATGAGATGCAACTGTTGTAAAATTTAAATTTGACAAAAATCTGCACCCTGTGGCATTCATTGTGAAAGTGACAACACAACACAATGCATGTTTGAGGCATGAGACATGCGGCCCTGACCTACTTTATCTGAAATAAACATCCAGCAGAACTATTCTAAACATCAACACATGTGGTTTGTACAAGTTCGGGTTACGACCCTGGCGTGGAGATGAACTCATAGTTGATGCAATATTAATGTGTGTACATCTGCTTGCCTGTTATAAACCATCAGATGTTAAAAATATAGCCTTAGGCTATTTCATTGTTGCTTTTTTATCAACGATTTAAGTCAATTTATGTACATTTCAAAGATAAAATTAAACTATTCGTGTGAAAACTAACCTGAATGTTACTCTTTTTATTGAACGTAAATTAAACTACACCAGGGCCGTGGCCTGCGGGGGGAGATAGGGGCAATCCATTGCCCATCCTCTCGAAATTTTGTAACTTTTCTTATTTCCAATGACAATATTTCAAGCAAATATGTGTGCGACAAAAAGAAAAATACTTTGCCTCCGAGTGATCGATTTCAACCAGGCTACGACCCTGTGCACGAATTGTAATAAATATATGTTCTCAATAATCAAACATGTTTGCAATAACGAGATGGCCTTTCTTATCTTTGGTAATTCACATTTTTTACTGTAATGTTTATGCATTTTCTATGTAATTAATAAGTATGTTCACCAGTTTCTTTACCTGTTACAATATATGTACTGTCCAGTGTCTACAAACTGCACACATTAGAACATTCAATTCGAGCTATTAATGACTAGATATCATAAAAGATACTTTAATTGGAGTATCTGGGATGCACAGACATTATTGACCTTTTTATATAAAAGATACCTAGCGTTTAAGTAGATTATAATAGCGAGACGTTTATTTTCTACACACGCAGACATGAAATTAAACTTGGGTGATGTCCAGACAGTTTGTAAGGTCATCGTGGCCAGTCGTGGTCAGCTGTCGCAATCAATGACACCCGGTTGACAGAACAACATTTATCAAAGCCTATAGCTATTCAGGCATGGTCGAAATCATATATGCCATAGCCTTTATGTTGACGTTAAAAATCCGGGGTCTAAGTGATTTGAAACGACAGTGCTACCTTAATTTCCGAATAAATTCAATAAACGGGATAATTTATATGAACGCAGCAGAGAAATGTTAGTATCTAAAACAGAAGTGCGCTCAGAACCTTATAATGCTCTGTTTGCCAGCACTGCGCTCAGAACGATCTATGGTCTATTTGCCTCATGCATTACTTAAAACTGTTTTGATCGCACTTTACTGATTGTAAATGTATTCAAAATTAAAATATTGTCTTTCATACAACCGCTAAAATGCTCCTTTCAATTATTTTTTATTATGTAATACGTGAATCTTTTTTACTATAAAAGTGTACCCGAAAGCGACTTTTTGGACGGTAACACATGGCGAAATGAAGCCTCTCGGTGCACTGCGTACTTCCTAGTCATTTTAGTGAAGCTTGCTGGTCTATAATGATGGACGTGATCATACATATTGCTCTACCGGCGAGGTGGCTCACGCCTCGTAGTCTATAGGCACTAGTTCGAGTCTGGGCCGGGGCCGCGTCAAACCTAAGACGTTTAAATTAGGTAATCTTCTCACTCCCTGCTAAGTGCTCAGCAGGTAGGAGGATGACTGGTTGGCTCGGTGTCAATATAATGTTACCGAGTGAAGTAGTTTGTCTGCGGCCTGATATTTCAGTGTGACAGCACTATAAAGTCGCCATCATAGCACACTGTCACAAGCAGATACCGTCTCGATATGACCTAAACACGTAAAGGGACGTTACACCCCAAATTAAACAAACAATACATTTTCTTCTTGTCAAACACACACATAAATACGCACGCACGCACGCACGCACGCACGCACGCACACACACACACACACACACACACACACACACACACACACTTATTAGGACTACATAGAAAAGACACTAAGGTGTACCACCAACAGACATCTTACCTTATAAATGACCAAATCTAAATCATGTTTTATTTCACATATTATCATTGTTGTTGTTTTTTGTCTGCTTACAGACTTGTTATCCGACCAGAGGTACCCAAAGATGTCGTCCTTTTGTATCAAATTGGACGAGGTCCACATGCTCCAAGCATTTCTCCATTTCCTCTCAAACTGGAAACTTTTTTACGAATGGCAAAAATACCATATATGGTAAGGCATATAGACCAGGTTGAATGATTTTGAAATATTTAACTTTGATAAATGTGAGACAAACGTTCAAAGTCTTTGCGTTGAAATTTTGGTTAAGTTCGTAAGCAAAAATTCACTAACTAAGTGGTACTGTTATGTTTACTACCACAGATGGTTCGCTGGAAACGCTATAAAATTACACCAAGAGTTAGCGTATATTCCCCCCGCAAGTTGGAGATTTGGACTATAACTTTTTAAACTCACGTGTACTTAGAATGATTCATGTTTGAACTTAAAATGCAAATTTTTTAAAAGTAGGTCAGCATTGCCCATTATGGGGTTGTTGTTTTTCATACAAAAATGAAATTGAGTTTAATTTGATTGGAACTACACGGGGAATTAACAGACAGTAAAATGAATTCCCAATATATTAATTTCATAAAATTCTGTGAATGAATAACGGATTTATCAAAAACTTTCTACACCCTGTTTTTCCAATATATAATATGATTAAAGCAATTAAGCTTGACCTCCAACATGGCGGACGGTGACGTCTCGTGCAATCCCTCTATAGATATTAAGCCATAGTTGAGACAACCCTGATTCAGCTTAGCCGCACATTCTTTCCGAAGTATTTTCTTATTTGATTTTCACAAGCTGTGACAATTATTCGATTGTTTCTTCTGATAAAAGTAAACATTCAATTGTCACATATTTTCCATTGCGCCTTAAAAATTACTTCAGCGGAAACTTGTTTGTCTATATTCTACTTGTTTATTTGTTATTCTACTTCTTTGTTGTCCATATTCTATTTGTTTATTTGTCTATATTCTACTTGTTTATTTGCTATTCTGCTTGCCTGTATGTTAATACTCTACTTGTTTATTGCGTAGAATGACCATTCGGCCAAGTTTTCGTCTAAAGGTAAAACTCCGTGGATGCAGTACAATGGTCAAGCTATCCCAGATTCACAGTTCTGTTTAGAACATCTAAAGAATGAACGATGCATTGACGTGAACAGTAATTACCTAGAGACAGAAATCGCATCCAGTCGAGCTTTTCAGAAGATGGCGGAGGAAAATCTATATTGGTGAGCTGCACACGATACGTTCATTGTTCTTAGCCATGAATTAGGTATACGAATGCCAAAATACTTTCTATCATTACTGATAGCTGTGGGAACCGTAGCTCATTTTGACCTTAAGATTTTGACAGTTTGAATAGTTGGCTATCATCTCTATGGCGTCAACGTTTTTAGGCCAACAATGAATTACGGTTCCCGCAGCTTTCACCTCTGAATCGGGAGATGTGATGAGGTTATTTCGAGCTATTGTCGTAATATCGTGTTTCAAATATTAAATAGCGACATGCCTTCAGCACAAAAATTGTAGGGCGACATTTAGTCCTGTACAGGCCGACATTGTGATCGATATCACGACATCACGATAAAAAATCGATACAACGACACATATCTTATTTCCCCGATTTTGTCGTAATGTCCCACTGTGTTTACCGTGTTGTCGTTATGTTATCGAATGTCCCTTTGTCGTTATGTCGCCTTTGATATCGACAGCACGACAACGCGACAGTACGACAATTGGCCACCATAGTTGTTTTGTAAAGAAGCTGAGCAATGTGCAACACCGCTAATTAATCTCCCTAGTGAGATCAATACAATTGTACAAGAACTATGGATTGAATACTTATTTCAAAGACACGTATTGGAGAAAACCATTACCAGTATGTTACCGTTGAAAACCAATAAAGACAATGAGTTGGGAATTCTGAGTGAAATAAGAGTTCTTTATAGTAAGAAATTATTTTGGGATATGAAGTGAAATACACCCACTCCGACTAGGAAGATGATTTAAGTCTGTTTCTCCTACGATCCATCCATATAGGTTACGTCACTCTTGAGAGGTGGGTTTTGTAAATTTATCCCACATGTTAGATAACACCTAGCGCCGTTCCTATTGGCTGAAACCTGAATAGAAATGACGTCACAAT